>PNEQ01035230.1:0-60515 GCA_003012365.1 Medauroidea extradentata | reverse complement strand
TTTCGCGCCCCTTTTTTGCGCATTTTGTCCGTTATTCACTACTTATTATGTGTCCGCGTCCGTTAATAAGAATGTCCGTTATTTGGAGAGTATTTCTCCATAAGGCTCCATGTTAATCTGCCGGTGATTGGAAAAATGTCCGTTTTTCGGAAGTGTCCGCTATTCGGAAGTGTCCGTTAAGGGAAGTTTCACTGTATATATATATATATATTTCATTGAAAATTTGATGTCAAAAACACATTTTTTGTGATTTTCCTAAGTTTGGGGATTAACGTTTTTCCATATAGATTAATTTACATTTAAATACAGCAAATTTTAAAGTATGATTTTCGACTTGTGAGTACTTGTAAAGTCAAAGTTTGACTTAAATAGTTTACAGAATACATATGTATGTACTAACGTTGCTTACAACTTGCATCTTCGAGATTCCGTTCAGTATTCTAGTCACTTTTATTGCAGTATAATTTTCTGCTGAGTATTATTTAGTAAATGTAGTGCAGAGTACATCAGAGTAATTAATTGCTTTTCTATTGTAAAATATTTTATAGTTCTTCTATTAATATATATACATATTGTAAATTGTGTAGTTACCAAGGCATGTGTCACATTATTCCATGTCTGGAAAAATGTTTTATACCCAGCTTGTTAAATAAAAGTAAATAAAAATATTTAATGTTAGTTTTATTAAAAAGCCTGCAACATTTGTGTCAAACACCAATGACTATTGTGTGGGAAAGACCTCGATTATTACATGTATAATGTTACATTGAATCTCAATATTTGTACAAACACATTACTATTCTTGTTATATTAGCTTTGTGATATTACTGGTTGATTAATGACCATACTTTATCCTAGTGTTGTTTTGTTTTCCAATTAATTATGGGTTTCTTCTGTACATAAGCACACATATTTATGCTTCAGTTGAAAATATGTTGATAATTTTAGGAGTATTAGATGATTGCTCAAAAGTAAATTGAGAAGAAAATACGTAACAAGTGTGCACTACTTAATTATATTGTTTGGTGACCATGGATAGATTCATTGTGTTTAGTGATATAAAACTATATTTCACTAGTAAATTATCATATTTATGTGGAAAGGAACCACCGAAAACTGACAAATAGTCTGGTGCCTGGTGTACATTTTGTTTTTAGACAGTGCATTCCACACTATGGTATGTTATTGTTCGGAAGATTTCTGTATACAGGCATCCTCCGAGTTACGTAACCTGTGACTTACGTCAAATGTCCAACACTTAAATGCTCAGAGTTTTCATAACTTCACCACGACATTATTCCCCAGCTGTTATGGGCCATGCTGATCTCTCTTGCTCTGAACAGGATTTGAGAGACTGTACCTTCCCTATGTCCGCGCACCAAGACGGGAAGCTAGGCACGTGACTGTCACTGTGTGTGCACTGAACCAACACAGCCTTGGTTTTGTGCGTAATCTTGACAGCGCAGTAGTAGATGCTGCAGTAGCGCTTGTTATCTCGTGCTGCACGGAAGTCGCAGGAAATGTAAAAGATTTGTTATGTTTAATTACACTTTTTTTTTTACAGTAAATCTATGTGCATTCATGTTAAAACATATTTCACGTGTAGGTAGGTTAAAATAAAAAAACACTTTAGATATCAGTTGCATGCATTTACAATTTTTTTAAATTTTATTTAACAAATTTGTTTTCATGTAATTAAATACATATATTTTTAACATCAAAACTATATGCATTATAGTTAAAATTTTATATGTACATTCACGTGTACATTGGGTTACAATTTTTGTGAAGAGTAAGCTAGATAGCAGTTGCATAAAGTTTTATATATTTATTTATTTTAATTAATCTAACAAATTTGTATTTACGTGATAAGTACATGTCTTACTACATGTATTTTATAACATCAAAACTAAGGCTGTTACACTATTAAAACGTATTCTTTACAGTAGTCTAAAATACATAGCATTTAACAATTGTTACAGAAACTTTGTACATGTTTTCCGTATATGTCCGTTTTATTTGGTACCCATACATTAAAAATAACAAAGTAAGAGGGCACACAATGTCATTATTACCAAAGAACCAGCCGAAAAACTGGAACAAGTCTTGTCAAAAGAACTTATACCAAATGTAAATGGAAAATATGTCATTCGGCGCACCCCTGCCATAATTTCAATACAAATGTGACTTAAGTAAAATTACAACTTATATAAGCGACATAAGAACGTAATCCTTACGTAAGTCGGGGGATGCCTGTATTGATATAATTATTTCATCTTAGAAAATGTTATTCTTTGTATCATGATACGTGTATGACAGCCGGGAAAAAAGAAATAGCATTTAAAAAAATGTTTATTTTTAAGGATTCAAAATCTGTGAACTTGGATTTTTACAAGAATGTCAGTTCTGCTGCTGTTTTTTACCCCGGAAACGTGGGGCTGTGTAAAAATGGACTGTAACTACACTGCACTTGATAATTTTATAGTGAATGTTCGAGTCAATACAGTAGAACCCCGATTTAACGAAATGCCATGGGACCCGAAAATGTTTACCCTAAAATCGATGTTTCGTTAAATCCGACTTCACCCCCCCCCCCAGCCCGCAAAAAAAAGGTTAAATCCTTGGGCATGTTTTGTCAGAATTTAAGGTAATTTTTAAAAAGTATATTGGCTCAAAACAATAACAAAATGCATTTACCATCAACAGGTAAGCCACAACCTTGAAAAGAAAAAAAAATCTGCAAAAAAAGTAAAAAACTTTCAGTGCAATGCTCGGCGAGCGTGCACATGGTCAGTTAGGCCGCCCTTGCGCACCATGAACACGTGGGAAGTGATGACTAACACCGCCGAGCCATCAATCTTTTCGCCTCTCTCCTGCCCGCTCCACCATCAAAACTAAGGAAATTCACATGAAAATGGTTAAAAAATTAAATTGCAATGAAAACTGGATTAAAAGTTTGCGAGACAACGGCAAAATGATAATTAAATACGTGCTGCGGCAGCCATTATAGCTTGTGTGCAGCCGTGCTTGTGATTGTTTGCTCGCTAAAAATACTTTGCACTGGAGCGTTTTTGTTTTATCACGGGACGCGAGTGTAAATAATCACGCTGCACACCACTGCATTCTAACGGAGATGCAAAGCACTATCTGTAAATTGGTTCTTGTGTTGTCCACCACCGCGCTGTGGAGACTGGGTACCTAGATCTTCGTTCACTCGCCAGCCGCCAGGATGAGGATCTAGGCGCACGCTTGTTATGCAATGCAGCCAAACTGGCTCGGCCGCACCCGCGCGTTCATATCTCAAAATCATTTCCGCTACCAAAGTTTTTTAATGATTTTTTTTTGTTTCTCGACGGATGGTTTAAGCTTTTCTACTGAGAAATAAGTATATATATGGTCCGTCTCACTTAAGAATTCCATTTTTTGACAGTTGTGTTCACACTATTTTTTACAGCTGTTGCCTTGGAAAAAGCGGTGTTTTCCTCTGCCACAGGTGAGTTTTGCACAAACACACTCAGCTGGCTCTCAAACTGTGCAGTTTATCAAAATGAAAAGCATTTTCCTGTAGAAATTTGTGCACATTATACTCTTCACAACTGTCAAAAAATGGCATTCTTATTTGAAACAAACTATACTGCGGTCGGTGCTAGTATTTTTAAAGGACTTAACTTACAATTAATATTTCATTTTATCGAAGTCACTTAGTTATTTAATACAGTTTTTGTTATATTTTGAAGGTTCCTGAAAATCCTTTCGTTAAATCGCTGTTTTTGTTATTCCTGAGTTTGTTAAATCGGGGCTCTACTGTATAGGGAAAGTCAATTGCAATGTCAAGATTAGCTGTCATTAGCTAGTGAATATCTGTGCATTTCAGTATCGTTTCCCTTGTAATGTTGAACAGATGCAGTTATCATGTCATACATCTTTCATTCAGCAATTTTTTCTTATATTTGTTAGGTAAGCAAATTTATATAATTTCTTTAAAATTGATCTTATCATATTAACAAGTGGTATTTCAGACTTAAGTATATGTATATATAATTTGAAACTTTAACTACAAATCCTCCCTCCCCCTGCAAACTTAATTAATCAAATTTAGTATGTTTGTCCATTGTGATAAAATGTAGGAATTGTGTTGCTAGCACTAAGAAATATGCCATCACAATAGTTAAAACCTTAAGATTAAATGAAATTGTTGACTTTCCTAGCATTACATTTGTAATGTTAATGATTTTGCCCTCTTTTTCTCATGCTGCATTTATGGATAAGCTAAATATAGTGAGAGTATTGAACTTAAATGATTGCACAGAATGTAAATTATTTTTATTAACGTCTAAGTGTATGGCATTTTTTGGTGGATGTTTGCTCAATTTTTAATCATTGAATGGACTATTAGTACATTTGTTGAGGGGGTTTCCATTTTTAGTCCAGAAAACCAACCACTTGGGACATGTTCATAGTATAGCCCTGATGAATTTTAATGAGGGCGATGGTCTGACAGCATGGCATGGGCATAAGTGAAGGATTTTGGACACGCATAAGGGCATATTTGAGCTTATTACTTGGTAATTGTGCCCTTTACAGACTTAAATGAAGAATGTTTTTATTTATCATGCTATAAACTACAATTTTGATCAAGTAGGAGAAAACGATTTTGCGCCTCGTTTTCGAGTTATAGGCAATTTTCTGAAAAATTTAACTATACAGTTTTGTTTCTCGTTGTTAAAAAATGGTTGCTACTCTCAAATTATGCACTATACAAAAAATATATTTGACAATATTTGTTCCCAATTTCATAAGGAAGAATATAACTGAAAGGTTATTACCTATAGGAGGCACCACTATTGTGCAACTAGCTGTTAAGTAGAACAATGTCAATACCAACTGTTGAGTAGTGTGCAAGAGATGTTCAATTGTACTGAATGTTTAAATGGGTGAAGTGATATGCTGTAGTGGTATAATAATAATATTTATATAGGTATATGTGTTTACTATGTTATTTTCAATACACTACTATGGATTACAAATAACAGTAACAGCGATTTTGTCAGTGAATGTGTAATATAACAACAGTGTTCGTGATTTACGTAGGATGCAGAGTTTCTCAAGTAACAAGTGATGGCAAACTCTCCGTGTGTGTGTTTCTGGTCACTAAAAGGAAATAATGATGGATATCAATGCTGTTGGCCTGACAGAGAATGACAATTGTGCCACACCGCAGGAAGCCGATCCCGAACTTTGTATTATCTGCCAAAAGGAGACTGGTGGAACCGTAACTTCCACGGACAATGGCCGTCAGTCCATAAGAGATGCAGCAAGTCTTTGTGATGATATTCAAGATTGGTTTTTTAGATATATATATATATATATATATATATATATATATATATATATATATATATAGACACACACACACACATATATATATATATGAGTGAAACTCGGTGTTCGGCTTGGAAGACATGAAGACATTAGCCACAACAGCACCAGAAGTTCATAAGGAATTCATGAAGGGGAATTTCACAATAAAGAGAGTAGTACAAGAAAATGACCCAAAGTTTTCCATGGGGTTAACTTCAGTGACATGTGTTATCATTGTTGATGTCTTAGGATATGCAAGAGAGAGAGAGAGATTTTGGTAAATGCTTAACATCGAGGTCTGATGAAAAGTGACATGAGGTGAGTATGGAAAGGTACCGGAATGAAGGGGCGGGGGAAACGGGAGATCCTCGAGAAAATCCTCCGACCAACGGCATCGTCCGGCACGATTTCCACATATGAAAATCTGGGGATTGAACCTGGATCGCCTTGGTGGGAGGCGAATGGTCTGACCATTCGGCCACTATGGCCCCAGGATATGCAAGAAAAGTTAATACAAAGAATGTCAATTGTTTTGGAGACTTTGTTTCTGCATTTTTGGAGTACATTTACAAGTTGACTGGAAGTAACCCAAACTATATTGACTTTGTGTTTGTCTCATGTAGATATGTCACCCAAAAGTTATGAGGGACTTCAAAGAGGTACAGGAGATTCTACAGAGATCCTTCAAATCAGAATTACCACAAGACTTCCTGTGAAAACTGATGTGTTTTGACCATCATCAGGGAACAAAATAAAATTTTAGGAGTATCTAACCACATTTATACTTCAAAACAGCTGTGTAAAGTGGCCAAACACTGAAGTATACTGTAGTACTGCTACTGGAGCTAATACGACAGTTTTGTGTATCAAAGAACAGTGACTCCGGAATCATTAAGCATGAAGAGCTATCTTATTCTTACTGGGAAGAAGCTGATTTACGAGTAATGCTGTACATTTTCCATGCTACTATAGGAATAAATACACAATGTGTCATTTTATCATCTGACACAGATTTTATGATGTTGACACTCTTATCAATTTGAGATTTTCTCCTCGATTGGTTTGAACAACTTTGGATGCGGCTTGGGGTTGGCAATACTACAAGATTTGTCCCGTTCCGTACAATCGCTGACCGCAGTGGTTGTGATTTGTGTTACATACTACCTGCGTTACACATACTAACTGGCTGTGACTACACCAGCAAATTCGGGACCAAACTTGCTGTTATCTCCAGCAGTCCAGCAGCTTTTCTCACAAACATTGGGGTCATGTCTGAAGATAATCTGGAAAGCATATTAGCTGATGCCGAAAAATATATAGCAACTGTTATTACCTAAAAGTGGATATTCATGTAGGACTAGGGACGAACTCAGATACTGGTTGTACTGCCATAACAGAACTTATCTTGAGAAAGAGTAAGTGAGTGAGTAAGAATGACAGCGTGTGTATGTGCATGCAAGTGTTTTTGTGTGGGGGGGGGGGGGTGTGGGCACGCGTGTGCGTGCGTAAGCTGAAATAGCCTACTGTTCATTCTGCTAAGTCCGAGTGTTATTGGAGTAGACTGCCGTAATTAATTTTGACTGATACGATTCACCAACAAACAACAATTGTAAACAGTTTTTTTTAGCTACATTTATAATACCTAAGTTTCTGCTTGTCATATTTAATATTTTACTTTTGGTTCACAACTTTGTAAGAGTTCTGCTTAACAGCTTGTTGCTCGATGGTGGTGCGTCCTGGAGTTAATAACTTTTTAGCTATTTTCTTCCTTACGAAATTTGAAAAAAATTTTGTCAAATGTTTTTTCTGTATAGTGCATAATTTCAGAGTAACAACCATTTTTAATAACGAGAAACAAAACAGTATAGTTAAATTTTTTGGAAAATTGCCTATAACTCGAAAAGGATGTCCAAAATCGTTTTTCCCCTTGATCAAAATTGTAGTTCATAGCATAACAAAAGAAAAACATCTTACTTTTAAGTTTGTAAAGAGCACCATTACCGAGTAATAAGCTAAAATATGTTCTAATACGTGTCCAATATCCTTCATTTACAAAATGGTGAATTTCGGGCTTATGCCCATGCTGTCAGACTCACCCTCATTAAAACTGATCAGGGCAATACTATGAACATGTCTCAAGTGGTTGATTTTCTGGGCCAAAAATGTACACAGAACCCCCCTCAGCAACCGGACCATTTGCCCTTATGGGGCACTATTGGTTACTTTAAATAGCCAGTTAAGACTACGTAGAAACTTGTGGAAGTATAAGAAATCCAAAAACAATCCAGAGAAATTCATACCAGTGTTCTGTGTTGTTAGTTTTACCCCATTATTGGCAATTGTTTTTGTATTTAGCCGACAGTTTTTTTCTTGTCTACCACATATAAATTACCTAATATTCAGCTTAGCTTGATGTTTATACTTTCTTGTGATGGCCAGGTGTAGAATATCAACTTCTTATTAGTGTCCCTGATCAGTCTGTAGTAATATGCAAACTGTCACTGAATTACTACTCAGTTTTAAAGAAAATAGAAGCATGCGCCTTTGTCCGCTCACTGCAGGGGCGGATCCAGCTCTTGGTCAAGGGGGGACCCATGCCTTGTAAAGGAGATACCGATCCCCAAGTAATGGAGGAGGGTCCGCCCCCCCCCCCCCCGGAAAAATTTGAATTTTATCGTGCAAAATTGTGTTTTTTCAAGGCTTTTATGAACTGGAAAATTTGAATATACCACTTTAAGAAATTACTATATTTTTAAGGATAAAATGTGTTTAAAATATTAAATCCTTAGTGTTGTGATAAAAAAAGTGTATGTACACAAGCAGTGCAGTGTAGGAGGTGTGCAGGTAAAATATATGGATTAATGTCGAAGAGGGTTGTGTAATGCACATTTGCACAAACAGCATTCGAGAAGTTTTCTAAAGAAATGCTCCTCTGTTTTGCACTCAATATTGTCTACAGTACATTTCAGCACAGTACATTACAATACATATACAGTTCATTTTTTTCCTCGTAAGAGAAGAGAAAAAAACATAGAAATGACACAATACAATGAAAATTGAATGGTTATTTTTAAATATAAAGCCCTCTGTTTATACTGTAGGATGACACAAAAAAGTTAAAGTAATAAAATTTAATAAATAACAGAAACAAGTTATAAAAATTCTGCAAAGTACAGTAATGAATTGTGACTTGTGAGTGTTTGTTAAAGAATTGCAGATGATTAGATTCCTTTAATGAACTGGGAAATTCGGTAAAAGATTTTTTGGAAAATAAGAATTTACTGAATTCGTAACAGAGAAACACACACATTTTAGTACAATATTTTGAAATACTGTACACATTACTGACAAAAAATATGCACAAAGAAACTATGTGCCTACTTAACAATATAATAAAATAAAAATAATGGCATACTACTTATTGACTAAATAAATTACGACAATAATGCTGTTAACCTTGACCTTTAACAACGAATGGACATATTAATTCAACTCGATATGATAATAAACCAGTCGATTTATGTTATGCACTAAGCAAAAAACATTTCTTATCTGCAGATGTCTACAGTATACAATGTTTTAAAATGCAGAGCTGGCAAATGGCAAATAACTTTATGAAGTTATAGCCAATACTAATATATTAAGACATCAAATAATACATCCTTACGGAGAAATTAAGACATTATGGAGAAACATGTATACTTCAGACATAAAGCTTAATTTTTCGTTGGTTCTTTTTAATGAACCTATCAATCACTTTTTGCAAATTTAGTTTTTGCACAATTTCGTGATGAATGTACATCAAGGCTAAACCTGTCAGTCGATCTTGTTGCATCGTCGTTCGCTGCCAGTCTTTCACTAATCGAAGGGTACTAAATGACCTCTCGGCTGTAGCAACACTTACTGGAAGAGAGCACAAAATGGTCAGAAGAGTACCTATTAATGCATGGATAAATGTCTTTATCGCAGGTATTCAGTGCTTCTATAGCTGTGGAAGGAACTCTTTTTCCTTCGCATCTTTTTCTTGTCCACTTCTGCATCCACAGCTGGTATTCACTCTGAAGAATCTGGATTGGTGAACAAACATCTAAAGCAAATGTGTAGTTCACTGCAATTTCGTTAACTATAGTAACATTTTCTTTGAGTGAGTCTTTGTGCATAGCTTGGGATGGAATCAACACTGCCAAATTATAAAGGTTAAAGGTTTCTATTGGAAACCTCTGCCTTATATCACTGATGACATGATCCAGAATTTTATTGAACATGGACAGCCGGACAGGATCGTTATTACCGTAATTGTCTCTCTTCGTTTGCACTGCTGTTTTTCTGGGAATTGATAAATTACTGCCCAAGTATGATGCTAGTTCCTCAGCTTCTGTGAATAGGCTGTGGAATACTTCCTCACAGTTTTGTCTTTTTCCTTCTAAGACATGGAGAGTGTCACTTAGAGAATTTTTTACAGTTTGAACATCTAGACTTTTTGCTTGGAAGAGGTGACTAAGAGGTAGGGTAAGAGACAAAATATCTGCTAGACAAACCAAAGTTACAATGAACAAACTAGCCATCAGTGCCACGTGAAGTGTATAAGCCTTGGAAGCACCTTCCGCTTTTCCTCTCTCTGTCACTCGAATGAGTGCAGAATAAATTTTTGTGAGGACAGAGCGAAATTGCAGAACACTCTTGTGTCTCAATCCATCTTGTTTTGCATAGTCCAACAAGTTGCTTCCCAACCATTTTCTTCAAAACAAAGTTTCTCTTTGATGATGCACTGAAGAAAGCTGTGACAAATTTCATAACTCCTATGCAATTTGTCACATGAGTGACTCTGGAAGATTTTGAAATGGACAGGTTTAATGCCTGGTTCTGACAATGGCACCGTACTGCATGGGAGCACTGATTTAACATTTTAGAAACAGCTCCTTTTGCTTCCGAAGTCACTGTACTGCAACCATCTGTTGCAATACCTACACAGTTGTTCTTAGGCAAGCCATTCTTCTCTAACACACGTAGTGCCAACTTCCCCAGTATTTCGCCAGTCAGGGCCTTGTCTTCTATACAGATTTCCGAGTCATTGATTTCATCAGACGTGCCTGCATTACCAACTTGTTCATTGGTTGAAATCACACTTTCCTTTTGCTTGCGGGGGTTCAGAAACTCAATGAAATCTTCATGTATACTACCATTGTAAACATAACGGAGAGCAAATGTCATTTGTGACTGATGGGCAGAATTGGTTGTTTCGTTGAACATTATGCTGTACCACTTAGCATCCAGAACTCTTCCAATAGTAATCTCATTGATTTCTTCGGCACAGCAGATAATCAGTTCATTTTGAATAGTTTTGCTGGTATACTTCGCGTTGCCTGCAGCGGTATTCAGGTGATTTTCAAGGATTTTATCTCCAGCCTCGACTCGGAACCGTACCAGCTCTCTGAAGTTTCCCTCATTTGTATGTCCAGCTGAAGAAGTTGATGGTCTCTCTAGAATATCGCCGTCATCTCGGTGCCCTCTTAGGGGAATGTTTTGGATGCCAAGAAAAATAATACATTTCAAGATTGAGGTCAATTTCTTCCTATTTTCTTCGACTTCATCTTGGTGTTTTTTACTAAGCTGAGATTGTATCTGAAGTGATGGGGTGCTCATTCTTTTCAGAAACTCCTTTCCATTTTGCATTGCAGTGCGATGATAGGTGTTGTTGTTATGCGTTGTTAAATATCCATCTTTCCCAAGAAGGTGTTTAAAATCTGTTACTGGTTGTGTTACAAGATTCTTAAGCTGCATACCTCCTACCTTGAGCGTCGTCGAAAAGAGAAGGCAATAAATGTAGAACAAACCTTTACAAGACTCTGAGTAAACTAACTACTGGAACTGATTAAAAAGATCATGGGAAGGCTGCCGATGACTTTCTTTACCATTTTTATAACAACAGTAGAGGGGAAAATGTAATCTCTCGGAGGCTTCCAGTGATTGAGTAACAGTTTTTCTTTGGTAAAATCATCTAGTTTTTTTACCAATGTGGTTCCCTACATCATAACAAACCCCGCTAGTTTTTGTAGTAACAGTACCTTCGGCAGAATCAGTTGTCTGTGAAAGTGATGATTTTAAATCATAAGCATTTTTTGTACATTCTTTTTTTCCTGTGTAATGTTGCAGTGGGATGTAGATATTGTACATATGCTGCTATGTAGATCCTGAACAGAGTTTACAACCTTAGTATTCGAGTCCACCATTGTAGCATGCGAGTCCACAACATTATGCTCTAAGAAGTTTGATGAAACAACAGTTGAAGTTGTTACACCGTCTAGTGACCTAACACCGATTTCTTGTCTAGGCTGCTCATCAGAAGTTTCGTTTGTTCCTAGTGCTGGGCGTTTGATAAAGAAAGAGTGCAAGGTGGCTTGTGACCGTTTCTTGGCACCCTCACGTTCTGCCTGGGAATCCTGAAAAACCAGTTTTTGGCATCAAAATAAGTTTTTTCAGTAGTAATAAACAATTTTTAAAGAGATATTACTCGCAAAGGTATAACGAGCATTCTGAAAATATTGTACTGTCCCATACATCTTGAAATTTTAATATTCAAGTGTCTTCCGAGCAAGTCTTAATGTATTAAATAAGTCATGCAGTCTTCCCGTAAAATAAATTTTCTTATGGGACTTCAATCAGTGACGTTATTGTTTTATCTACGAAACGTTTGTAGAAATACCTTGTACTGTGCATTGCTACTAAGTAGTTTTGTGTGTATGTGGTTAGTGTATTTACAGATGTAGCAGCCTGAAAAATCCTTCTTGTTGGACAGTTTTGACAGGTTCTATAGTGGGTTTTAATTTTTCTTGAAAGTACTCGTACTCATCTGCACAATTTATAGAACCTCTTAGAAAAAATATGCCTCAGCTTTTGTTAAGAAACCGCCTGCACCACAAGGCCTTACACCAAATACCTTAGTGTCAGAGAACAACACTGGACATCTCTATACAAACTTTAAGTTTACTTAGGCAATCGTGGGAATAAAAACCCTGTAACACATTAGAGTTGAACTATTGAAACTATTGAAAAAATAATAAAGTAATGTGTTGCTCTTTTAATTTGCGAGGAGCCTTTTTCAGTCTTCTAATATACTTAAACCAAGAAAAAAAATAGTACTACTACTACTTTGAAATTTGACCTGTATCCTCCCAAATGCGAGTTCAACTTGTTACATATGTGCAACCTAGCATTCTACATTTCTTCACAATTCAACACTGTTGCATTTCCACCATGCATAATGGCTTCTTCTTTCAGTTTACTTGAACCGAGGCAAAGAAAGCACTAGTGCAAAGGGAGCAGCGGTTGTCCAGTGGTCGTATCACTCGGCTCCCACCAAGGCGATCCGGGTTTGATTCCCGGCGGGGTCGGTCCCTGGATTTTCGCATGTGGGAATCGTTACGGATGATGCCACTGAAGGGAAATATAACGAAGAGGCAGTAACCAGCGGACTGGTTATGCCTACAACCTTGTTATTGCCACAAACTAGGCGAAAGAAACAAACATTAACTAGAATTTCTTCTACATTTTAGCTTTATGTTACAGGACTCTAAAACACTAAAACATACAAAAAATTGCTCAGAGAAACTGGCAGCCTGCGACCAGGGTTCATTTCCATGGCATGACGCAGAATAAATAGTCACCCTTTGATTGATTGCATATTCAATAGCCCTGGACATAAATTGAAATGTAGAAATTAAATTTCATGGAAATTGAACAGTTTGTAAGCTTGTAAAAAGAGTAGGCCTACTTTTTTCCTGGCAAGCAGAATACATTTGCTATTCCAGCATTCTCAAAATAAATGACTTCACAACTTATTTCAGATATTGTTGCGAGGGCTCATTGTTGTTAAAATGATAAACAGCCTGAATTCCTGTCTGTTCAGCCAAATGAATTACTCGATCATGGTTAATATATTTCTTGAATAGGCCTATCCTTGAACAAAACCGGAATAAATAAAAATCACTAGATTTAACTTACCATTACGTGCCTTCGTTACGCCATGAACACCAAAATATATCTTCAGTAAATTCAACAATATAACTGTCTTCACACCACAGTTACGTACTTGCACTGTCTACTGCCAACTAATGGAATGCGACGACAATGTTGTGTTGTCCGTGCGGTTTGGGAGTAAGAGACTTAGCGGGGTGGAGGGGTTAAAAATGTACCCGTGCCGGGGGGGGGGGATAGGGAGGGCGAGGTAGTGTGTATAACGGAATACTCGTGATCTGTGGGCTCGTGACTCACACTCTCATGCTGCTCGCTGCTGACAAGAAGACCCTTTGACAACCCCACAAATACATACCCTACTACACTTATTTTGAATTATGAATTTACCAAACTAGCATCACTGCTTAAAGTGGGTAACAATGTTTTCATCCTATCACTTTTAATAACAGTTAATTGTGATTGCAAATTGTAAAAGAGTATAAATGAGTTTCTCATTGAGAAATAAAAAAAAGGGGGGGTCCGGGCCAGGTGGGCCAACCCCTGGATTCGCCCCTGGCTCATTGAGATAACCACTGGTGGAGGGTGGGGAAGAATAGGAGAGATATAGAAGGAGAAATAGGTTTGCTATCAGCTTGGTTTCATGTTACGTTTTGTGGTAACATGTGACACGGAAACTTGAGCTACTGCTTTGTATTTCACAGTAAAGTGTTTATTTACTAAATATATAACACAAATAAAAAATTTCCAGCTAAACTACCGCTTTTTGCATCTCAGTGCAGTATCGTATACAGTGTCTGTGAGATAATAATCTAACCGCCATCCTTGGGACTGTTTCTGAAGGAGAAGGGACGGAAATGCGGAGCGTGATAAAGCCATGTGTTGCGCTTGTTTGTCCGCAGCAGATTTTATCTCTACATCTCACACATTTGCACCACACGAGCATTGTTGAACATACACTGCCTTTTTTTTGCGTTCATCATCATTTCAACACATAACTCTTCAACTTATCTTTTGGTTTACGAGTGTCCGACACAGTTTGTTTCTTGACACCATAATCAGCGCACAACTTTGCTACCGAAACACTGGCCTCTGAACTTTTCTATTAGTTCAATTTTTTTTGCTTAATGTCAAAGTTACTCTCTTTCTTTTCTGTCACATTGCAGATGCCATTTCATTGAAAATAAAAAAAGCACAATCTTTGAAGTGCACATACATCAACTGCATAAAAAATTCAAGTAGACAGGACCCAACAGTTGTTCTTGTCCTGACACGTCAAAACACCGATGAGCAACTAGCTATGCTTACCGTCTTATGCGGCTATCTGTGCATGTGGCTGATGTCACTCATCGAAGCACAATAACCAGGTAGGTCTTGTGCTGCATTTGACAAGTAGACACGACAATGGAATAATTTTGTATCCCAAGATTTTGTCTGTTAAATACGAAGTCCGCTGAATGGAGGTCCGATAAAACAAGGGTTTACTGTACTGTGTTTAAAAACACACAAGTCACTACCTGAAATAGCAAGTGGACTGTGCCTGCAATCCTGTGAGCAAGTGGTGGTTTTTATTTATTATTATTATTGAGAGGACACATATTTCAAAATACTACAGTATTAGTTGTTCATACGAGTTCTGTTAAACCATGTACAAGCATGCGTTGAGTGTCTGTGTACATTGTGTGTCAGTTAAGTTGGTGTGAAACGCTTGTCCGTAAAAAAAAGTCCACAAGTTGAACCCACTAGATTACGCACGCTCCCAATGGCATCTCGACAAAAGCCAAAGTGAACCAGACTTTCTGTATTTAGTCATGTAACAGGTAATATTTCCTGGGGAGGGCATTTCAAACTTTGAAAAATTATATGTGGTAAATGCAAGTGTAGCCTACGTGCTACCCACTAACACTGGCACAAAGAATTAAATTGTGGACGACAATTTTATAAAACCGTATAGTATAGTGTTACATCATACCAAATAAATCATAATTTAAAATAATTTTCGGGTAAGTATTGCTCAAAACATTTTATGTACTACTTGACTACGACAACTAGTTCCGTGGGAGTAAAGTGAACTACCACTGTGTTATACTTGACCATAGCGCACAACTGGGGTGATGCATCACAGCACTGGCCATAATACTGTGGCACAAATAGCAGGCGCATAGTAGTGAACTGTAAGTATACAAATATAACTTGTGTTTGATACTGCTTGAGTTACTGGGAAAGCCGTGAAAAAAGTGTGAATTATCATTGTATAATGAATACTGAATGTAATTAATAAATTGTAGTGGTACAGTCCCTTCTCTCTCCCACGTGCCTCCGGGAACAGCAGCAGAGCGTCTCTTATCTCAATTAGTGGGTCGTGGGTTCGTTGTGCAAATGAAAGAGGACGCAAGCTGTTTAGGGTGATGATTGTAAGAGTTTTATTACCAAATTATTTTTATAAATGCAGTGGCGTACAGAGAAAAAATCCTCGCGTGGCAGTTGAACGATAAACACTACAAGCCCTGTAATCGTAACGGGGGTGTCTAGGCATGAATAAAGATACAAAAATTAAAGTTATAAGGAGCAACATGGCCAGTAAAAGAGCTCCCGAAAGCAGTTGCTATGCCTCAAAACTTCCACTAGTGCACATACAAATGAATAATCGTGGCCACGTGGCGTTTGTCAAGAACATGGCGGCTCCTAGCTCTCGGAATTAACGCCTCTGAATTCAGTGCATCAATTACAAATTTTGGCCGCGTTGCCAATAATTAGTGACCATACACTACAGCCAACGTTTTTGTCTTCAACCTCTCGCGAAGACATCGCCCTGCATGCACAATTTCATCTTCAAAAGTCCTCTCGCAGCACAGCACAAGAGGTGCACATGTAGTCACTCGCAGATCAGACACAACAATGGCTGAGAGCGTGGGTACGCTACCCCAGCGGGCCAGGATGCGTCACTACCCCCTGTCCAAGATCTTCAGGAACTCTTTTAAATTTACCAATAATTTATGTGCGCTTACGGGACACAGGAAAATTACACAACTGCCGGACACAACCAGTTAAAGGTCCCTGCCATTAGACAAAACTGGCAAATGCTTCACCTTACAACTATTACATTAAACAAATTGGCATGCCATGCAGAGTGATATGAATTCCCAAAGGCCAGCCATCTTTCCCCTGAAGCATGTCACCACCTTCAACCCCCCTCGCCAGCGCCGATCCATCGCGCCTCCATCCTAAACACCTGCAAAAGCATACTGAAATAGGAAATCACAAATAACACCTTAACCCGCAGAGCTATGACAAAAACTCGCTAGATGAAAAATGTGGGATTTCAGCTGACGGTTAAAATGAGACCTCATACTGTTTCTGGGACAAAATTGACATCTTATCTCGACAACTGGCCTCGTGGTTAGTAGTAATGGATATCACCTCACATGCCGGGAAACCTCTTAACTTGTTACCACAGATATTACTAACATCGGCTTGCCATCATGTGATCATAGTCTGTTTCACACTAAGGAGCAGCAAAATATGAGTGATTGTACAAATTTAAATTAGACTACCACACTTGGAGTCAGAACAAATAAAACAGTAATTTATTATTATTATTAAATTACATTCTTCTTTCTTCTGGGGAGGGCTTTCCATAGATCCACAGGTCTATAGTCCTCCTTGTTCTTCAATATTGTAAAATTAGAGAGAAACAAATGATAAATTTAATGAAAATAAAAACCTCCACATGGTTATACATGCTGACTTGTTTCTTGAAGAAAAACTTTACACTTCAGGCTGCACTGATTCAGAGCAGTATTTGCTTTGTTGTTAAGCCGAGCAATGGTAGTCGATGATGGGACTAATTCTCACTGGGGTGGTTACCTTATACACACATACACTGGCTGGTTAAACTACAAGGCCTCAATATTTCAATGGAGCTCAATCATATTAACTGGCATGTCGCTTGGTCACCTTAAGTCTCCGCAGTATTAAATGGGAAATTTAATCGTAAAAGGAGTAATAAAAATAAATAAATAAAAAAAACAGTGTAAAGACAAAAAAATAAACAATCAAAAAGATAGGTCTGGTGCGGCCAGTTACTCCACGATATTTGTCGGAAAATTAAAAGACTGTGGGAACGAAAACCAGCGCAATAGAGAAATACGATACTTGTTTTACCAGTAGTCAAGCCTCATTTGCATGCGCTTATTGAAAAGTTGTTACATTGTCTGTTTTTCTCTGTTTTTGCCGCTACGTCTCCACTGACTGTGTGCCATGAACTCATGTCAGGCACAGTACATTTCTCCTCAATGTGACATGTCTGCCTATCACTAGCGCCACACTTCTTTCCCTCATGGGAGGAATAGTTGTCATGGTCTGTAGCAGTATAACTAACTGGTACCTACGACTTTGTTCACAGGCTTGATGCTATTATATTTCTGAAACAAAAAAGTTTTAAAAAGTGCTAAATGGTGCAAAATGATGTTAAGGGGTCATTAATGACTATTTTAGATATATTTTGAAAAAGAAAATAATACCACTTAATTTTTTTGGGTACCCTATTTTGACCACCCTGTTACCCTAATTTTATTTTGCAGAAACCTTCAAAGGCACACGCAAAAATAACTCTCCAAAGCTTCATCCCAACTGGATGGGTAGTATGAGAACGCATAGAAGACTAACAGACATTCATTTTTGTAACCTACTATAGATCGAGCATGTGGCTGCAACATGATGAAATGTCTGTACATTACAGTTGCAGTCTACCTATATAATTACGTAATTTAAAACTGATTTATCAGTTTACGGAGTCATTCAATTTAAAGAGCTTGGACATTTTTTTACCTTGTTTTTATTAATTCGCTTTCTTGACCACTTTATACAAATGTTTGCAATTTACACTAACTACTCAATGAGTTAGACACTTCAAACTTTAACACAACTCAGAATTGTATGACAATGCATTATTAAATCACTTAGTCTGTTTATTCAGCACAAATTTTGCTTGGTTAATTCAATTTTTTTCATGCCAACCTTGCTGATGAAATCAGATTGTGTCAGTTTTTTTATTTTGTTTGATGAGAGCTTAACCAAAGTTTCACAGAAAGGTCAAATGGATTTTGTTGTAGACTTGAGCATGATAAATTGAACACTGTCTGGACTAGATACCTGACTTCAGCTTTCCTGGAACGAGCAACTGCTTAAGACGTAGTTGACAAGTTCAGGAGTGTCTTGAGAATACCCTTGAATAATAATTTGCAAATAATGTCAACGTAAAATTCTTATGAGACATTCAGGAAATTTTGAAAGGTGAAGGTGACTGGCAGGAAATTTTTTATGTTGGAACTTGTTCATTACACATTGTCCAAGGAGCATATGACAGCTCGCACAAAAACGGGATTAAATATTCGTAGTTTACTTCGTTCCTTTTTCTATCTCTTTAAAGATTTCCCATTGAGAAGAGATGAGTACTTGTAGATAACATGATCCTCAGAACTAGCATTGAAGTACTATCAGGTAAGTTGGGTGGAGAATTCGAACGTGTTCTTGCACAAACCATAGAAATGTTGTCAAACATAAGAAAAGTATGTGAAATCTGTTGAACAGAAGCCACCAAATTTTGAGAACTGGCGAATGCCAGCCCAACTGGAATTTTTTTGTTATTTTATCATAGCAACTGGAACAATTTTTTTTTATAAAATTCCAGTCAAATGCACCTATACTTCCATTCTTGTACCACAGGCGTTTTTCTGCCTTATGAAAAGCATAGCATTCTGATTTGTACAGAAATCTGTTGTTATATGAAATCTGGTTCACAGTTACCAGGTTTAGATGTTTTTAAATTTGCTTCTTGTATGACACTTCAAAATACTAATATTGGGTTTGGCGCTAAAGTTTCTTGTAGTACAGTCACAAAAGAAGTGAAAATAATTAAATTTCTAAATTATTGCAAATGCTGTTTTCAACATTTGTTTACAAAGCTTGTAGCAAAATATCCTTTGTCGTACAGTATTGTAAAAGGTGATTTGTGTATAAAAATTGAAATAATGAGAAGTCAGAAGCTACAAAGCTCATGACTAACTATAGCCCTCAAAGTATTTGTGACAAAACAACAGATGACTCCTTCAGTCGCTGACTGTGTGAAAGGAGATTACCTGAAATTTTGTGGAAATCCTGTAGTTGAGGCTGCCAAGCAATTTTGACTGGAAACAAGACAAACTGGACAGTTTCCTTGTGAATCTCATTTCTGATCTTAAAATGAACAGTACAGCACTGCATACTTTTTTTTACCAGAAAATACTTGTAATGTTTTGTGGTAACACAGCTGCTGAAAGGGGATTTTCTATCAATAAGGAGTGTTTCGTTGAACATATGACAGAAAATTTCTTTGTGGCACACAGGTCTGTTTAGGGAGCTTTTTCTTTTGCAGATTCAAGCTGTCAGAAATTCTTCAGGAAAGCGAAAAGAAGCATTAGCCAAAATGGCAGATGCAAAGGACAAAAATGAAAGTACAAAGAAAAGAAGGTACAGTGAGGTCAAATAATTGCAGTTTGATAAAAATAAAATAATTGAAAAACAGAAAGAACTGAAGTTGTGAATGAAAAAATATGATTTACCAAATAATCATAGTACGTAGTTTGTTTGAAATCAACTATGCAAACTGCTAAGATTTAAAAAAAAACTGTATTGTATTGTTCATTTTGTTGTGCAGTTGACCAAAACACTTGATTTACATAATATGGTTAGAGAAGAATGAGAAGAATCAGGTTCCTCGCTTGTGTGGTGTAGAATGTTTCATAATTAAATCGTGGACGACTTATAATAGAGAAAAAATCCAACACTAAAAATATTTATGAAGGTAATCTTAATCAGCTAAAATAAATTAATTACTGCAAGTATAACTAAAATATTTTATCATGTTCATAAATACTGTGATTTCAATGTGATAATTTAGGCATACTGCATAATGCTACTAGATTGCAGTCTCACGTATACAGTTTTATTTTATGTAAGTATTAGAATGGGTCACAGAAGGTCACTACAATCTCTGATAAAAGGTCACTAAAGTAAATCTTGAGAAACCAGTACACACCAAGTCTGAGCACTCATCTCTCGCGGCTCCTTTTGTACAGTGAAACTAGTGTGTCCGTGTGAAAAATTAATACTGCATTACATAAGTACTAGCTATGTTTTTACCCAATGTGTACAATTATACTTTTCTTAAAGTAAAATTTGGAAAAATACAAAAAGAGTGCCATAGTAGAATACTTTTTGCCTTCCTCCCTAGCTTCCAAAACTGCCAGGATCCAGTGTTGGT
The DNA here is from genome assembly GCA_003012365.1 of Medauroidea extradentata. Taxonomy (NCBI): domain Eukaryota; kingdom Metazoa; phylum Arthropoda; class Insecta; order Phasmatodea; family Phasmatidae; genus Medauroidea; species Medauroidea extradentata. The sequence continues at coordinate 39,880 of PNEQ01035230.1, read as the reverse complement.
TGCAACATGCGAAACAATTCAACATTTCGACTCTACCTCTATGACAGACATATTATTCTAAGTACAGTAGATTCCCAATTATCCGTGTAAAATATTTAACTTTAAATAGTTTTAAAAAATTGGAACATTTTTTTTGGGTTATTTATAAATACATTCTGTGTTTACTCACATAATTATAACCAACTAATTATGCCCGCAACTCTATTTTGAAATGCTTGAAGATTTAAGTCTTTTTCCAGCAGGTGAATTAATTAGTACACGCATGAATTGAGTAACAAAACTGACCCACGCGTCGCGCATGAATTAACGAGATATTTCCTTTGATAAATAAGATATCCGTGATGTTTTATTTTTTTTTTCTTAGATTGGTAGCTCATACCCCCTAATCAATAATGCTAATGATCGAGAGTCTACTGTATTAACTTGCTGCCTTTTATTGCAGGAATGAATCTGATTTTTTTTTCTTTCTGCTGAGATCTAAGAAAGGGTAAAAGAGGATTATCCACGATTTTGGATTATCCCAGGCATCGGCTCCATCCATTAGTGCGGATAATCATTGAGTTGACTGTACTAATTATTCTCAAAGCTGACTACTCAACATTGAGAACCCTATAGTTCACACATCCTGATGAATACATACCCAAAAAATACAATTTCAAAATACTGTACATTGCAGGCCTGAGCATCTTTACAGTAGGCCTATGTAATGCAGATTGACTTTTTACAGCGACCATCTGAACCTTCATGCAGCCTTTGTGAAACCCAGAAGAGTGCATCTAACAATCCAGAGAATGAGTGTCCAAAGGTTTACTTCCAGTGATGAGTTCTCAAAGTGGACCAATAAAAGGTCACGGAAGACCAAATGAATCACCCATCTTGCAACCCATTATCTGTTGAGTGAATGGATGAAGGTCAATGACGATGGACTCCAAATTTTGGTGAAAAGATTTTTGCATCAATTTGTTTCGATGTCTTACATCCACATCTACAGCTGTCATCATTATTCATTGTATGACCTTGAGCTCATTTGACTGTCAATCAGAATAAGGTTACCAGAACATCACATATCTGTGACTTGCAGGGAGAACCCCACAAAACACATGATAATTTCAACATACAATCACTTGTCAATGAATCAGAGCTGCAGGTAAGACACTGAAACATGTTTGTGCAAAAATGTTTTCATCAAAATCTGGGGCTTTTATCTATGATCCAAGTAGTGAAGATATTGGGGCTTAAGTTGCACCTTTTTGGAAACCTGATGGAAATGTGGTGCTTTATAGATCTGTGAACATAACAATGAAAAGCACATTTACAGCTGATCCTACCAGAATTCAGAGTTCCATAACTGAAAATTAACTGCGTAACAAAGGGTTGGTGTCTATGGAGAATACGGATGAACGACAGTAAGTAAACGGACACGGCAGCGATACGGACGAGCCAAACTTGGGAGTAGTGTGTCTTGCGATATAACATGGTGGCAACAGTGTTTTTCGTTTCATGTAGCAATGATCGGGTTCACATACACATTTCCCGCGATCGTTAGTGTGCTCGGCAGCTGTGACCAAGGTTGCGGCAGTCAGCAACAGGCAACAAATGGTCATTTAGCCTCAATTTCCATTGCTTCTTGGGAAGATAGGTAGCGGTGCAATTTCAGAGTGTGCCACCAGGCAACTCTGACTTCCACTAGCTGGCCAACTTGCCAAAATGGCTTAAGAAATTTGAACGTTATAGAGTGATGTTGGAACAGCAAACCAAAGTGGAGAAGGGTCAAGTCAATATGCTATTGTATTATATGAGACCACAAGTGAAGAACATACTCCAGTTGGATGCAGGAAATTACAATATAGTGAAAGGGAACTTCAACACTTTATTTAAAGTACAGAAGGAAGTGATATACAAGTGGGCGAGGTTTTTTGATTTCTAAACACAAACAGCAAGAGGATGAACTAACTGACATGTTCACTAATGACATTTACACTTTGGCCAAGTCGTGTGAGCTGAGGATCTTAAAGAGCAACTGACCACAACGGTACTCATCATTGGTGACAAACTGCTGGAGATATTGCAAATGGACCCAGATTTGACGACTGACCGTGCTACTGAGTGTATCCGACAGACTGAACAAGTGCGGCAACAGCAGCAACTTGTACAGACTAGTCAGGCACTGTGGAGTTGGTTCAGCATGGTACGTGTGTGTTATAGATGAGGGTTAAGGCAGTGTGAGACAGTGCAGATAGAAGAGGGAACAAAACAATAAGGGGTAATGCTCACCATGATAGAGCTGGCATACAAGGAAGTACATGCAAACGCTGTGGGTGTACACAGGCACCCCATAAGGTTGAAGTGTCTGGCAAATGGGGCCAAACGGTGTTGGTGTGGACATACGGGGCATTTTAGTCGCTGTTGTACGACCCACAAGCAGGCCAATACTGTTACCTAGGAGAAGCTGATCTGGGGTCAATCCGTGTCAATTCAACTAAAAAAAAAAAAAAAAAAAAAAAAAAATTACATTTTGATAGGATATTTCCAGTCTAACTCCTCATGAAAATGGGCTAGTTCACAAACTGTTTTTTGTCTAGCTTACATAATTTTAATTTCACAGCTTTTCAAACTTTTTGTGAATTCAATATGTCATTACTGTATTTCCAACGTTGCCTCTGTAAGCTACACTGCATTTTAAAAAAATTGTCACGTCTTGGTTACAGAGCATGCATTTGTACTGAAAGTTTACAGTGTTGTTGTTCAAAGTAAGAGGATGTCAGAAAAAAATATTAAACTTTCACACACAGCAGCATAAAGCCATAAAACTTTAATCAAATATATTTCAATAAATTTTGGTGCAAAAATACAAGTCTATCTAAAATGTATGTATTACAGTGATGGAACAGTTTGAGCATTATGTAATATTTTTTTAACATCAAGCCTAAAGGTGTGTAAAATAATTTCCATAAATACAATTACAGTAATGGCTTTTTCATTTCTATTGTTAGTAAAATATTTTATTCACAAAATTTTACCTAAATGGAACACAACATTCTTTTGTATGTGTGACATTTCTTGGAATTCACATGTATTTGATTAATATTGTGGTTAAATTATATTTTATTTTAGTCGTCTCAGTTTCGGAAAGGGAAGGAAAAAATGCAGCCATGAGTTATGGTAGTTCAGAAAAGCCTACAAGTCAGGGTGTAATCAATAGTTTTATGGCCCGTTGATCTTGTGCTGAGGTATCGTTAGCTTTTTTTTTGTGTTCCAGTTAGGTTTGGCATCATTTTGTGATTGCTGTGCAGTATTTTTCAATTAGGTCCTCGCGGGGTCAGTGAGATTGAAATCACATGACATTAGCACAGCCAATGGGAGTGAAGCCAATGACGACGTGTGTGACCCTTTTTAGAGAGTTTTGTCTCTGCCATGTTCAATAACGAATCGAGAAATCAACAGTCGTGTCGTGGGGCTGTGACCCATTTTGTGATATAGTAGTGGAACAAACCAAGACACCAAACCAGACAGTTGTGTCACGGGGCTTTAGCCAAATTCTATGAGGAAATAGTATCAGGAGTGGCAATTTAACATGTACAGGCAGCACTGAGGCATTTTCTTCTGTAAAAACTTTTCGGACATTATCTAGACTCTCCATCAAATTCTTTTCCGCTCGTATGCATAGGCCATCAGGTGCCAATTTCTCTTCTTAAATTTAACGCTGCATATGAAGCTACACTGCGTGCAGTTTTTTTAACTTAAAATCCTTGTGAACTTGTGCTGTGTTTTGATACTGTCTTTTTCCAGTAAACTGTGTTCACCATAATAGGTTTAAAAGTTTGTACCTTGTGATGTAAATGAAATTTAAATAAACCGGGAAGCATTTTGGAAATTCAAGGTTCATTTGTGGATAAACACCTCTGAGTCTAGTAATTTCAGAACAGTGTTAGCAGTTCAGAATAAGCAACAGTGATGCAGCAAAGACCTGAGTAACTAACAGTGGTTCAAGAGACCTCTGTCCACTTTCTACACATCTGTGCATGTTGGTCCTGGAGGACTGACATGCCACAGCATTTTGAATTTTATTTTATCATGTTTTGTACTGTGCTTCTAATTTACTAAAAAAATTTTAATAAAGCCAAACACTGCTTTTTGTTTACCACTTTATGCAGATCTAGAAGATCAAGACTGGAAATTTCATTCATTACTTTCAATAAACTCCACATTTTAAATGTGCAAGTACTCACAGGATTTTACCTGAATGTAATAAAACATAACACACTTCAGAACAAACAATAGTAGACTGCCTAGCATTATAATCATCATATTTACCCCCATATTGTACACCCTTATGCATCTTATATTTTAACGTCTGAATTTGTAATAAAAAATTTTTAAGTAGCATAAAAGTAAATGATTGACTCGGGAGCCTAAAAGTGGTTCTTTGTTTCGAGAGCAAAAATAATGTCTTGTTTATCTTGCACATCCCTTGTTTTGAACTCAAAAAATCATAATCAAAAGTGCATGTAAATACAGTAGGTCTTTCATAATAAATCAGTGCAACAAGTCATGTAGTTCAAGATGTAACTGAGGCTATGTATTGTCGCGACTGTAAATTTCGGGCATTTATCATTTTGGTTTTTTTCTTCTGATCCATAATCGAAGTAGATGGTAAAGTTATTTTGATTTGTAATTTTAAAGAGTATTCAGTTATGGGAAGTCATTGCTTTACATTTAGGATCGTGGAAATCTAGAGTGTTCTCTGACAGTCTTTCATGAGTTTTTTTTATAGTTCACTGCTCCTGGTAGCCTGCAGAGTTTGTTGCCACTGCAGTGCTTGTAGATTCCTTTGCGGGCAGTGTCCTGGTAGTGTGTGTAGGCCGATGGCCTTATGTTAGATTGTAGGTAGGTGGGGGGGGGGGGGTGTGGTGATGGATGTTTCGGTGTTGCCTGGCGGTCGCGCGCTGTGGGTTCTTCTGGCACTACTTTCGGCGTGCAGCGGCCTTCCAGGGGCACTGGACGCCTCTGTCAACACTCCCCCGCTACCCTGTCCCACATTAACAGCTGTAGTAGGGCAGACGCACAGGCAAGATGTGCAGTGCAGCACATTTCTGTCGTTCCACTCTCGGACAGTCCCCCCGCCCGTGACGTCAAATGTCGCTGACGAATATATGCCCTGTGGGACAGAGAGGGTAGATGTTGCGCCAATCTGGAATGGTCACTACTGACTATTCCAGGAAGGTAAATCATGGAAGGTTCTGGACAGCGCAACCAGTAGTTATAAATACCTGCCTGCCATGTTTGGCGGACTTTTTCGGGTTGAGCTTTTTCGTGGGGACTTTTGATGGAGCTTTTTGGTTGTTAGGACTTAGGCGAGCATGGCGATGCCCTGTTGGGCGAGGCGTAAGCCTAAGTGCTCAGGCTGCCAGATGGCAGGAGTTTCCGTTTAGTTAGTTTTTTTATTACTGTTAATTTTAATTTTTGGTAGTTATTTAATATTTAAATTTGTAATATGGAATAAGAAGACTTCGTAGCCCTGAGATGGATGAGACTTCGCTTGAAGGAACATCAAAACTATAAGTATTCTTTCTTATTATTCTTTTTATTATTAATTCCCCTTTAGCTTTCGTGATAGGTTTTTATTGTAATAGCCGTGGATACGTTTACACGTGTATTTGTTGTTGCCTAGTACAATCTCTGTTTACTTAATGTTTCAAGTTATGTAATGACCTTGAGCTTTATTGTAATGACAGAAACCAATTTACTTATTTTGCCGTAATTATCTTTTAATGTAATACCTGTTCACTGTTCATCACAAAGGAGAACATCTATTTGTAAGTTCAAACTTCAAAATCTCTTTCCAAACTGTACACGTTTATTTTCAATAATATAATTTACTTTTATAATGTTTTATTTTAATTTTTTGTAATAAACTCCAATTATTTGAATTCATTCTTTCATTTCAAGTATTAGATCGGTAGTCCCCTTAACATTAATTGATAGCCCCTAATTGCAAAACATGTATCTTGATTAAATTACTTTATTAATAGTTGATGGTAGTTGACAAGCACATGCACAATACAAGATAGGAGACGCGACCTGTATTGGGACGTTAGTCTGTGTTAGAACTTCAGTACCCCTCACATTGGATAACTTGCCAAGTGGTGTTATTATTTTATTCAGTAGGTTTGTTGTGCTCTACCTAACATTAGATAGTTATGCAGCTAGGCTACAAGGTGGAAGTCGTGTCGTTAAAGTGTTTAGGGTTTGTTACTATTTTACTTAAGGAGCTAAGTACCGTAAGTCTTTATTTCCCCTACAGTTCTTTTTAAAAATAATTATAGAGTTTATTTAATCTTTATTGCTTATCGTTATGGTTCAGTCAATTACTCTTTTATTCACTTGTGATGTTTATTTGCTTTCCACCTCATAGTCTTGCAAAGCTTGAAAACAGATATACACACATCCCCCAGTTTACTTCTACATTCAACATGTTAGCCACAGACAATGTGTAACATAACTTTCAATTTGACAACACTGCCTGTCTCCACATGTGTTTAATTATGTATTACTTTACTTATTTTTCTATGACCAAACCTCCTGTCACATTTATGGTGGAAGTCGCCAGATACGTTATTCGGCTGCGACCCAACTTCCATCGTAACAATATCTATAAATTTTAATCTTTGTTAACTTTGATGCTTTAAACTATTCTCGAGTGAATATTCGGTAATTTAATATTCAATTTGACTTTGAATTTTTAAGCTTGGCATACTCATAGTTTCTCTATTTGTTTATTATTCATTATTTAATTTTATGTGCATTCAGTTTCACATCAAATATAATTCTCAATACAATCAAGACCAACCAATATAAATGTTATATTCAAAAAATGTTCGAACACGTAACAACAAGATACACTTTTAAATCAAAAAAGTTTATTGTTGAACATATTTTTATGAAAGTTTTACATTGTGAAGTGGAACTAAACCAGTTAGTAGGTTTCTGTCAGGAATTTTTAGAATTTTTTGTTTTCTACACAAAAGTTTTTAAAAATATATCTTATTAAACTTACTAAATTTTTTATGACTTTATGCAATCTTGTTGAAGGTTTTATAATTTATCCTGAAATCCTAATACTTTTAAGAAGGCAGTACAATTTCAGAAAGATTGCATGCTCTGTAATCAAGATGTGACAATTTATGTAATACAGTGCAGCTTGTAAAGAAGACATAGGAAATAATGACATGATTAATTCATTAAAAGTTTGTAAAGCTGTAAAATTTAAACTACGTATGTAAGATAGATAAATAAAATGTGGGAATCCACTCATTTTTAAGAAGAGTTGGACTGGAAGATATCCTATCAAAATCTTATATCTTAGGTTCCATGGCCTGATTGAACAGACATGCAATGGCCCTCTGGAAATGTGTTCAGACCCATGGTTAGTACAACCGAAGGTGAGTGGGATGCCAGTTACATTTGAAACTGATACAGATGCATCTGACGAGAAATACACTTTATGGTCTGTCAGTGTAAACAAGGAACAAGCCGGTTTGTGCCCGAGTAGTCACAAAATTTTGTTTATGTAGTTGTTGAAAAACCAAGCACTTTTGAAATCTATGCTCAGTTTCTATTTTCAACTGGTTTGTATCTTTCTGTAGAATGTAAATATAAACACTGCCACATGTTTTTATTTACTTACTTAGGCCTGTACAATGTCTACAACTACATTCCACTGTTCATAAAACTTTTACCCACTACATTCACTACGTAAATGACAGATAATTAACAGCTGTCACCTACAGTAACTTGATATTAATACTGCAAGTTAAATTCTAGGTCATACAAGCTTTATAAGAATGGTGGGAAATAGGCTGCTAGGCTAACAAAGTAATATACGGACAGAAGTACAAGTACTTACAGTTGATACTTGTAAATAGGTACACACACATGAAGGGACGACACACATTTTTCCGCGGAAGCGCGGTCGCGACATTGCGCCAGTATTAAACTGACTTCCTCGGGCGGCAAGACATGGCACACTGCAATCCAACAGATCCAACAGCAGTGTGTGCTCTGTTACCTGTAAGCCTAGCGGCCGGAAGGCGAACTAAGCACAGCGGGAAATTCAAACATGGGGCAGTAAGTTAGGTCTGGTTGTGATGGCTTGTAATGAACAGGGGGAGGAAAAGTGAGTTATCTGATATTGAGGCCTGGAGGTTGTCTTGATTTCATGATATATTGGTGGGCCAGTTGCCAGCGTCTGAGTTCTGAACTATTGCATGAGCTGCGACTGCAGTTTGATTCCTGCTACAACACCAGAATTGTGAAATCCTTGACATCTTCTTGCAAGACAGTGAACCCTCGATAACTCGGACCTCGATGTCCCGGACTTCGGATAACTCGGACAGAATTAAAAAAAAAAAAATTAATAATTTTTAATTAATTATTTTTTGGTTAAAAGACATAAAAAATCGTTTCTGCTGGATTTAAATTCATCACATTATATTTTAGAACAGTATTAAACTTTATAACGTAGTCGTCCATCGCTACTTAGACTTTAATAATCCCACAGTAAATATCTGGCAAGTTCCGTGTGGTAAATGTTGCTAGCGAGGCGTGCGACGTGCGAGTAAAGATGCAACGCAGCAGGCCGACCTCTCACTTCTTATTCTATCCTCCCTCTTCATCCTGCGAGCCAGGCACGAACGTGTCGTAAACAAACATTTCAGCTTGGTGCTTGTGAAATGACGGTAACTACGAGTTACAATGAAACATAAACGGAAAATTATTTTGTTCCGGTATGTGCAATGAATCCAGGGCTGCAAAACAAATTGTTCCAGGCATTAAAGAAAAATTAAAAATCATTGCTTGACATTGCGTTGTAGAAAAAATGGTGAGAGGGTTTTACGCCCCTTTAACAACGATGTTTTCAAGAACCGATTTGGGTGGTGAAAGAACAACACAACATCCATGCCCAAGCCGGACACGATGAGTCACACTCGCTGGTTGATGGTGCTCTGTTGATAACGTAACGGTGTCTGGAGAAATGTAACGTTTTAAGCGTGAATCGGATTTGTTTATCATCTACTTCATGGAAAATAATAGCGTACATGTAATGGACTGTAAAATGTAAACGTCTTATGCGAGATAATTTTAAACAATTTTCATTGAGTGACACACATGAATGGATTAACAAGATTTTTTGTTGTCTTAATTTTTCCATGTTTACTATACACCAACAAAATCTTTTTCTTTATTTTAGAAGAAATGGTCATGTTATGAACGAGTAAATATAAAAAAAATGTACATTTGTTATATTTGACACCAAAAAAGGAAATTTTTTTGAAAACCCCTTATAATGGCCGCACCCCATTTTCTGGGCCTAAAATTTGGTCAAAAACATGCTGTGATTACGCGAGTAAATTCGGTAACTCTGTAGAACATGATTAAAATTTTATTGCTTTATAATATGACAAATTGTGTAAGAATAAAGCTGTAAATTATGTATTCTATGATGCAATTTACATACATAAAATTAAATTTTAAAATTACTAGTGTTAAAATGTGTTCACATAATGTACAGTGATCCAGAAGGATTGTTAATTACAATACCATTTTTATTCATGTATACGAGGAAAATTATTTTTATACCTTTGTAACTTTGAAGAAGGGTAGTGTAAATATCAGGCTAGTAGTTGGCTGCTGCCCCTACGCTGTGACATACGGACGTAAGGTATTTTTCAATGTAAACATCTTGTGTGAGATGCGTGTGGTCACGTGTGGCATTTGTATTGCATGAGACTGTACCGGTTGACATTGACTACTTCCGCTCGCAACCTCCTTAGCTTATCTCCAACGATCATTTCTTATCTCTCTCACACGTGCACGCACATTGGCTGTCGCCAGCCAGACGAAAACTTTTATGTGATAGAAGGGTGCCTGGTGCCAGCTTCTAGCACAGAGATAAAAAGAAAGGATCACCCAGAAGTAGCATAAAAAAATAAATAAAGATCTGACTGCCCACATTGTTTGACATTCTTTTATAGTCCTCCACGTTACGTTAATTTTCCCACTGCATGGCAGCCCTCCCGTAACTTGATACGATATTTATGTACAAAACAGTATTTATTGCAGCCTCTTTTGCTTGTAGAAATAATAGCGTACTAATTTCTTCGCGTTTCTTGTGATTAATGACTGATTACCCCACCTCCCCGGACACCCCTGGATAACACGGACAAATCGTAACTCGGACAGCTTCTTCCCCATTTTATTCTGAGTTATCGAGGGTTCACTGTAGTTCAGAACTCAGACGCTGGGAACTGGCCCACCAATATATTATGAAATCAAGACAACCTCCAGGCGTCAATATCAGATAACTCACTTTTCCTCTCCCCCTATTCATTACAAGCCATCACAACCAAACCTACATTACTGCCCCATGTTTGAATTTCCCGCCGAGCTTAGTTCGCCTTCCAGCCGCTATGCTTACAGGTAACAGAGCACACACTGCTGTTGGATTGCAGTGTGCCATGTCTTGCAGCCCGAGGAAGACAGTTTAATACTGGCGCAGTGTCGCGACCGCGCTTCCGCGGAAAAATGTGTGTCGTCCCTTCATGTGTATGTACCTATTTACAAGTATCAATCTGTAAGTACTTGTACTTCTGTCTGTTACATTACTTCATGTAAGCTTTTGTACATAGACACTTTAGTTTAATTATGCACTGCACTCCCTCTGTGCTCCTAATAAGATTTAATTTTTTGCTAATTACGCCACCAGCTGAAATAATTAAACCTATGTACACTAGCACACATAACATTTTCCTTTCTAATATGCAAAACTAATTGCCGTAAAGTTACGGACTGAATTTCCTCCCGTTGTAATCATAAGGTACTCGTAAATACAATGCCAGTGAATTGTGTTATAAGTCTCCTTAAATATTTTACTTGTCAAAAAGTAGGCATAACATAGTAACAGTTTTAAAACAGTGGCAAGTAACTTAATAAAGTGAGTAATACCTTAACAAATGTTTAAAAGTGAAGTAGGCTCACACCTGAGTCCTGTTTCATCTAAAAAAAAATACATGTCTAAACCAAAATTCAGAATATTAAAAATATTTGTTAATAATACGTGAGAAAATTAAAAGGAAAAATAAAATTTTAAGAATAGTTTCGTAATTGTCCTAAAGTAATGATCTTCACACATTTAAAATTTTGGCTTTTCCATGGTCAGAAATTAATTCCAAATACAAATACTGGGTTGTAAAACAAAACAATCCACAGAAAATAAATGTAGATCATTTGTCAATGGCAAAAGTAAACAATAATTTCCATTACTTTTGTGTGAGATGATAAACACGTTTGTCTGCCAATGCTATGGACATTTTCTGTTGTCTATAGATCTTACAACTGTTTGCCACAAAGTTAACAAAGTCTCTGTGATCTTTCCAATGAATTTTGAACACATAGTGTAGAGGAAGTAACATAACCATTAAATTTTCTACTCATCTGAACCAAGTGGTGACATCAGCAAAAACAAACAGATTCTTAACACTGTTTGTAATAATACAAAATACAAATATAGTACATCACTTTTGTTTGGTAGTAATTTTAGGGTTGTTATACTTAAATAAGAAACTACAGTATGTGGAACTGCATTAAGTACTGTACTATACAAAGAAGTGAGGCACCCACTAATAAATTGGAATTATACACAGTATCAAGCACGTGTTTTTGACAAAGGACCTTTCCACATAATGCTCAGTTCATTATGAATCACTTATAGGGGCAACTATGTACAGTAACAATAATCCCTGAAACACAAGGCCACAGCAAAAAGGTGAGTTTTGTCTGTTATTTAACATTTTCCAAAATACTAGCCACCATTTCAATAGCGTTTATTTACATGTATGGATAAAAGTAAATATATTGCAGAAACATATTAAATATATTTATTAAAAAAATTAAAAGAAAAGCATTCATACACAAAGATTAAAATTCATTTTCAGCAATTTTACAAAACAAATAGGTAGAAAAAGTATGTGTAACACAAACGTTTACCACCATGTGTGATTTTCAAAATTCACTTAGGGCATTTTTATAATTTTGTACAAGATGAATATTAACAGGAATGTCTCAAAAATGAAGCTGTATAAAATTTTTTCAATTTAAAATGTAACATCTTGTGGCAGTGACTTACATTTCAGTTTTAAGACAAAATATTGTAACATCAATAAAATTATGTGTAAATAAAATATAAAACAAATTTTTTTCACAAAATTCAACTCTGACATTTTATAATTTAAAAAATTTCTTAATGCTGTTTGTAAACATGCATGATCCAACTTGGAAAAAAGGTCAAAACAATCACTTTGAAAAGTGATAAAAGTGTGAACATAAAAATACAACAAATGCCTGAGCATAACATTTTCTATAAAAAAATTTCTTACATAAGAGCATTCAGGTGAATCACAAAACTCTGACAAAAACACATTAATGGCAAATATATCATTCTCTCTGTCAGTTATAACAAACCAATTTGAACTCTGTAAATGAGTCACCACATACAATTTATTTCATCAGTTGCTTACAGTTACTCATCTCTATATACATACTGTAAATAAGATTTTATGAATTACATAAGAACACTTAACAATCATTTTATTCTGTTTCTGACTCTGGGAGCATTCACAGTAATTTATACAGCATAACAAAAACAAAATTTCTTGAACTTTCACCTTAAATAATTTATGAGAACATATACACATATTACTTTCATGTTATAAATTTTCACAAAAAAATTTGGTATTGAAAGTACTATGGTTTTTAACGGCCAATATTTTCTCTCTTACAGTAGTCATAAATTAACCAGAATTGCTGATAACACTAGACAATAGCAATGATTCAAAACTATTTTCCATATATCATACACAAACTTAAAATGTGCTCAATCAAACTGCTAGTAGTTATTGAGAGTAAATTTACTAAAAAGATTGTGCTTGATTGTTAACTACAAAAACATTTCATTGATTTCATACTACTTAAATAAACATAACAAATAAATAATTTATATCTGATTAAAGTACTGTACTTGGATAACAATACATGTTCCATTAGTCAGAGCCAGTTTCACCACAGTTGTCTAGCCTGATAATCCAAGTTAAATGTAGAGTTAATAGAAATTATCCATTTGCAGTGTCCCACGAGACACTAACTTTGATTCAATCCAGCTAACTAAAGATAAAACTTATACAACATCCATTTTTAGATGTTTAATGTCCAAAACTCATTTAATGTACAACAAAATGGCAGCACAAATTGAAATACGTGTGGTTTAGGAAGTTATGTGCTGTGTGCAATGAGTGTTTAAAAGTTTTCGTTCCAGCTAACATTTTTCGGATGCTTTAAAATGTCATACGTAAGATAGTGACTGTATAATATTATTTTTAAGGAGGGCAAAAATGAAAATATTTTCAAAGATTGCCACAATGGATTCACGAGATAAACTTAATTACAAGGAAAATAGTGATGTTTATGTTGCGACACATTTTCACCTAACAAAAACGTTTACTCTTATGTTCTAGACCTTCCCCTCATAAAGGATCAAGTCCGCTTATTCGTATTTGTCATAGTCTGTGCATTAGCATATCATCAGTATTGTTGGGTATCAACTAAAACATGGCGTATTTTACAAATATGTAGTCATTACTGATAGTCATATAGAGAACCAATGTTATTTTTCTGCACCTCATGGTAATTTGTTCCATAGACACACAATAGTTAAAAAGGCACTGGACTTACTTTTCAAATTGTGGGAGAAAATTAATTAATTAAATTTTGTTCAATGGTAATAAAACAGTGAATTTCAGTGACAAAGAATCATTCGTTATCATAGAGTAAATACATTAGGGGTGGGGAATGGCTATGCTGTATACTGCGCTGGCAAAACACTTGTCAGTGGAATTTGAGCTGTCGTCGTACAAAAGATTATAAACGTGGTCACTGTTGCACAAAAACATCAATGTCGCCTTAAGAGAGATTGTATTTTACATATATTTTGAAGAGTTAGAATGTTTAAATGATTTACTGAATAACACACATGCAGTGTTTATCTTTGTCAACATTAGATGGAGAGTAAACTTTTGCAATAAAAAATGAAAATTACACAACTGTGTTTAGAAACACAATTCTGTGAGCAAGGACATCACCTACAGTTTGCGCATGGAAACCGCTGTTCTGCTAACAATGCATAACACTTTTATGCCAATTTCTTTTGGTGTGCATATGTGTTTAATTGCAATTACCAATTATCTGCAATAATGTCAGTGACATACACATGGATAGATAAAATATGTATGTGGCCATATTTTTAGACTAGTTTGCTATGTTTATCTGCATAAAAAATTGTTTAACCACATAATACACACATGCAAATAAAAAACAGGGTTGTTTTCACAGGTGAAATACACCTGCAAATTTTTTTATCTTATCTGATCTCTCTTTACACCAGAATGCAACATATGTAACTATTTTCATTCCAATCTGCTCAACAGTATCAACAGAATACTGAAAGTTGTTTTGTTTTCAGAAACAATAACACACTATTTGCGCAAAACCAACCTACATCATCAACTTTAAGCGACAACATGCCATCTACTGTATACTCCAGCCTCCATGTATATGTTATATTCACTCTATGTTCCTTACTTATTATTTCACATAGGTAATGAGACAAAATTTCATAGATTATTGGCTAAATCATGGCTACTGCTTTGTTGAAACATAACATTTTGAAAAAGAAGAGTTCTTAACTTTGCTTAACTAAACTGATTTAGTAAACTGTATTATTTACATGACAAAAGAAAAGTTCTTAAACACAGTTAAACACGGAGTTAAAATTTTTAATTTGCTTGGTTAAATTGAGTTAAACGAAACCGTGACTAAACTGACCATAAAGGAACAACTAACTTTCTAGCTGTTATGTACGGTTCAAACTGCATGCACACACATGACGACGTACTTAAGGGCCAGACCATGTTGGAATTATGGGGAGGAATGCTGTAGGATTCATGCACCACATGACATGTCTAGACAGATACACTTTAACTCCTAGTAATAATACTGTTAACTCACCACACGTGTGTGTATATGTATATAAATTTTACTGAAATAGAAATACAACCAAATCTCACTAATCCAAACCGGAAAGTATTTAAAATTCCACTGTTTGTAATAATGAGGTGTGTATAATTAGGTGTTCCAAAAACTCTTAATAATTTTTTAAAGAAGTTTTTCATCAAAATACAAACATTCTTATTACCACCATGACTTCTTTTTACCAGTGGTCTTGATATTGCATTATATTATGCATAAAGAAATACACTTTGTATTAACGAGATTGTACTGTAACACACTTGACATTTCTTCTTCTTATTTATGTAAACAAGTGCAAAATCAAAACAATTTAAGTTAATTGCACTCTAGACAGAAAAATTTGTTGCACTACCAAAATATGTTTAATTTGTTAGATAACTTTAACATATTTGTGTACCTACATGATGGCTTGCATCAAGATGATGGAAGTAACATGCATCTACTACGACAGACTACATACTGAAGAATACTAAACATAAATGAGGATGTTGCTGTTAGCAAAGCTCTGTGTTAGCTGTGACTGGGACAAGGACAAGATGGTTATTGCATATTTTCAATCTCGCCATCGTAGCGCCTCATTTTATACTATCCTCCAGGGTACGATGCCCTGGTCCTCTGGTACCATCCTCAAACAATATTTATTATTTATAAAACACTCAAATGAAATTATAATACTTGATAATTCTGTCTACCACATAATAAAATAATTAAATTCACACTTATTTCAGCCTTTAACTGTATGTGCATGCAGCTTAATTCTGTACTTTTATACATAATACTTTTTCAGGAGCACTTATTACTTGTTATCAGTTAATATGCCTGTTTCCTGTCAAAACTGTCCTATATTTGGAGGAAAGCATATGAAATGTGTACCTGACAATGCCCAAAGCCATTAGAAGACAAAAACCATGATGGCAATATAAATTATAAGTGGTAGAGATGGAAAACACTTTTAAAGGGACATATTTCTAAAAGTTTTACTAATGTAATGATGACTTCCCATTTTTTGGCTTCTACAAAATATTTTTCACATTTTTTTAAACATACATACAGTACATGCAAATGCACGTAAATATTCTTCTTCCACATAGCACGAAATAACACACTCAGTGCAAAAACAAATACAAAAAACTTACTTGACCAGGGTGCTGACCTTCATCAATGCCACAATTGACAATTCCGTAAGGTTAGCACTCTTACTTTCAGGTAGAGACAATATTAACTGTTTTACCACCTGCCTATATGTTGACACCTTCATTGAGTTCATATTTAAAATTTTTGTCAATTGGATACTACTGAATAAAGAATACTGCAGTTCAGTATTTAAAAGTGTAACATTTCTGTCGAAGAGAATAGTTCGTGTTCCGGACCACTTTGCAATTACACTATTATTTCATGTTCTGCAGTATCTATCCTGAATTCAGGAATGAATAAATAATATATCACAATTTTGATTTTAGTAAGAGTCTACATTATGTAAACTGCAAATGTTTCAAAAAGTAATAACTCAACAACATACCACTAGTAAGCCTACATTGAACCAGACATTAGTTACATGTCAAAACCAATACCACGACATAAGTCAGTAGAGCGAGTATATTTTATGTTGTCCTCCCTTTCCAACATTAAATGTTCAAAACAAAGTTAACGACACATTATTAATGAATGCCAGTAACATTCTACACACAGTAATAGACAAGCCTTCCAGTACGTGTTATGAAGGGTAAATGCCGGCCAAACTTCTCGAAAGAGAATAACAATATTTGTTGTGTTCACAAAAACCTCAACCTCATCTGCAACTTCTATTTGATGTCACTGAACAGTTTTCTCAAGTAAACCTTAGCACCGCTTCACCTTTTGCAAAATTTTTCATCTTCTTGGCAGCAATCAATACCACATGTGTTCAAGAGCTGGGGCAGCTGAAAACTAATCACCTTTACCAGCAACTTGAACATTCCCTGATTTCAAATTCATAATATGAAAATATGGAAATTGTGGCTACACATACTTCTGAAATCATCTCATGGCATCATACAGATACATCTACTGCTGATTCATAACTACGTAGCAATTAGCCAACCTTAAATGATACTTTAAGGCAGAAAGTTGTCAATATTGATTGCCAAGTTGCAATATTTGCAACAGCAGTATCAAACTGACAAAATATTCAACTATCAGATTTATATTCTAAACTAGCCAGTTTTTCTCAAAACCACTATCTGGTTCCCACTTGACATGTCTTCACAATAGTTCCTCTCAAGAAATTCAACTAACAAATGTTATCTTTATAATGTCGAAAAATAACATCAAAAACTTTTGGCGCTGATTCTGAAGTTCAAACATAAGAACACCACCCTATGGCTTAACTGGAAAAATGTACTTAAATTTAATGTTGCAATTGCTAAGTAACATGGGGACTCTGGTAAAATTACTGGAGTTTCATAAAATGGCATCTTTAAAACTTGAACACGTCCCAGCCTGGTTTCGTACTGATTGATAACAACAGTTTAAATGCTTGCCACACATCAAGTAACATAAAAAACAATTTAATGTATGACACCACTCACCATAAACAACAAAGAGTTTATTATTTTTATGTGAATATTAAAGTTAAAATATATGGCAACACTGGCTTAATTTATTGAGTTACGTACTTTCCAAAATCATTAAGCAGAAATTACCACACTGAGCTAAAAATACTCAGAATACAGAAAGTGTATTTCATGAAACATTTCCCCAAATGTATCAATTTTTACCTTAACTTCTAAGGTTAATGCCATGCTCTCTTGTTTGTACTTTTTTATCGATATTAATGCTTTACGTATAAACAAGAGCAAATATCAAACATCTGTTTGGCAGTATTCTCCATGATACTTGATTTTTTCAAGGCAGTAAAAACTACAGTTATAGCTAATACGTAATTAACAAAATTCTGCTTAATTAACTTTTTAGTCGAAACTGTATAGTTTCTTGTTCTGAGAAAAAAAAAAGCTATCAAGGAAAAAACCATTAGAAAACTACCAAACTGATTTTTGATACCTGCTCTCATTTAAGCTTCAACAAATTACTATTGCAAAAAAAAATTACTTGTGGCAAAAACACAAACAAATAAACTTCTATAAGAGGAAGCTATACAACAAAAATACATTAACACAAAACTTGACAAACATAACCATACTACTAAAAAGAGAGGAAAACACTTCAAAATCAATCGAAAAACTGCTTTGTAACCAAAATGCACAAAACCACATGAAATGCATCATTTCCAAAAATACTACATTTTATAGTAATGGCCACATAAATACAACAGCAATTCTGGCATCATAATACATGCAGAAATATGGTAAATCACTTAAAAAATATGTCTTTGTTATAACCCATCAACTACTGTTTTTCATAAGAAAATATGAAATTCATTTTTGCAAGTTTGTAGCCCAGGCTGTTGCAATTTGTGTCCCTAGTGTTGCTTATGCTCACTGGGAAAGTGTTAAATGTTATAATGTTTGTTATATATATTACAGCATTTGAAGAATATTCAACTAGAATATGACCACAGATAGTCACAAGTTGGTACGTTACGGTACTTTCTGTCCCAATGAAGAAACATACAGAGAATAGTTCCAATCTCCATGCTGTAATAAACTCTGCGTACTGAACAAGAAAGGCAATGGCAAAACAAGGAAGAAATAAAAATTATAATCTGATAACGATGATCGTAAACTGTGTAGTTAAATACATATGTGTGGCTGCTACAGTGTGTAGATTATAAGAAATAATTTTTTGCCAATTAGATCATGTTTCCATAGGTTCATAATTAGTCCTGTGGCGAGATGCCTGGTCACTAAACAGCAAGTTTTCCTATCCATACAACTGAGTCTGGAAAAACAACGTAGAGAAGTTGTAGAACTACTTTTCAAATGTACTGGAGCTAGACATAACCAAATCTGCTGTAAGCCTGATGATTACCGAAATGCTCTTTAACATTTTGCCTATTTGCTTGTAGGCTTTAATTTAATTTAGGCAATGAGCAGCTTTCTGTGTCACCTTCACAAAGTTTGTAAGCAATTACAAAGAATCCAACACAAATATGTGCAGCAGGTGAGTGGCGTGAAATATGATTGTACATTCAGAATAGTAAAGAGTACTATCCCTCGGATGGTCTGTGGTCCAGTGCATTGCCTTGAGTCATACTCAACTCTGATCCCAAGTGAATATTTAGTAACTACTATACAAGTACATACATGTCCACAGCTTCACATAATGCATGCTACAAACAACACAACAAATTAAATACACTCTACTTCAATATGGAAAGCATCACAGGCTATTCACCTTTAAGGATAACCTGTTATGCTAAAATTTGTACAAAAATTATGTATGACACAACAGCATTGTCAACATGAACGTGATCATTACATTAATCTCTTTTCACAGACACTTTAAAAAACAAAATTTCCTTCTTCATTAAATATGCCTTAAATTTAGGTTACTTTCATTAAAAATATATACCTCATGCACTCTGAGTTGACCAAATGCATAACGATGAGTAAGTCACATGATAAAAGAACACGACAGAGAGACAGTATTTAATTTGTGATTCTGTTCATGAAGAGTCCAAAAAACCTATAAGTATACATATTTTTAAATATTTAAACAGTGGAAATATGTATATATGCTATATGAATACAGTGACAGAAATTTCAGTACCTACACAATTTTACTTAATACTTGGAAATGGAAAAAAATTGTCGTGAAAATATTTGTATTAAGTTTCCAAAAAATTTGAAAACAAATGCCTAATGTGTTGTTCAAAGCTTTATGCCACTGGCTGGCAGCTTTAATGTTTTTGTTACTTGCTGAAACTAAACATAGTAAGTACTATACATTCCATTTTTCGTACCACAAAGCACTCATTCCGTTGCTGATAATTTAAATGTCTACTGAAAGTAAAAATCACAAACACAAAACAAAATGATGGAAAAATTACTCTTCCAAGCCACATTTATAGAAGACTGGGACAGATGGAATTTCAGACTCTGTTACATAAATACCCAGTGACTCACAACAAACATTTTTTGAAAGTTGGAAAGCCTGATGTGCCTGACATATATTTTACGTAATCCCACCCAAAATTAAAATATACAAAAACTCACAAGTCGTGATTAGCATAATGTGCCATTTTTCTTAACTTTACAAAAAGTGAGTAAACTATGCCATGGATATCTGGGTCTAGTTACTCTTATATAGCAGCTTGCAGTGAGTTTATTTGATTAATGATCTTATTATTAAACAGGCACGTTCATCAAAATAAAGAATATAATTCAGTGATGTTAGGATTCCTAAACTCCTTACACAAAAAGAACATTCTTTCTACCAAAATAACTGCAAGAATTTATCATCCCTTTCAACTGCAATCTGCAAAGGCTAGCTGATAAATCAGTAAAATAACTGTTTTTCAGCAAATATATAATCTGAATTATATCTAAGCAAGCTCCATGTAGCAGTATTACCAGTGAAGAGTTTATCCATTGACAATAATGAAAAAATGGATTACACTAATATTTCATTCACCAAGAAGTTGTAAACATTACGGACTACTTGGTGAAGGACTGAAGTATTTTCTAAAATGGTAAAAACAGAATACAATGAAGTACATACAATATTGCAGTTAGTTTTGGTGTCAAGAAATTTACCATTATATTAGTTACAACACTGTGACTATAGCACCAGTCACACAACAGACTGGGAAAACATGTAATATGTAATCTTAGTACAGGCATTGGCATATGTGACTCGCAACACACACTTGTCACTGATACTAGCGCAGATTCTCTTATATTGAACGAAGTGGGCAATGTACAGCTGTAGAAATCTACCTCAGCAAGAACTGTTGTGTTTAGCCATTTTATAACTCTACCCCTGTCAGATAGTTTGTACAGAGAAATATGACAAAGATCCTGTTATAAACTTACTATGCTAACACAAAATGTAATGTGACCAGAGTGCTGGCTGACAACACAGCACAAGGACAACCAAACACAAGTGTGGCAGTTTGAAAATGAGACGGCTTATGAATGTGTATTCTGAAGTAATTTGAGACTTAATGTTTACTGTAACCATGTGTGTTGCAGCGTACATGTAACTGTGTATGTATGGCAACATTTCTACATAGTAAATAGAGTTGGATAATAATGAGTCTGGTGTTTGATGCATTGAACCTTAAACAAAATGACAGGTAGCTGGCAGGAAGTGGACGAGATCACTTACCACGTGGTACGAACCTCTGTCTCGACAACAGACTCATGGCACGGTGAGGAGCTGTGGCTGGCAACGGAGGAACACAGTTCATATGTGTCCACTTCAGTACAGTAAAGATTGTGAGTCCTCCAAATCCTATCATCACAGCTGGTGACACGTAGACATTTTGCTACGAGGGTCACATATCTATAAACCAATTCCTTATATATGACATATATTTATGGATAAAAATCTAACAACCTCTTTTGGCTTGAACTTGGAAGGATCTAACAGGGATCCTCAGTAAATGAGGTAAGGGCAGTTCAAGGTGTAAGATAGCATCAGATGGACTGTGGCCAGTTTTCTCACCACGGCACTAGCCACAAATGTAGGATCTTGAAGGAAGTAGACTGTTTCTGCAAGCCACAAAGCAGACACTGCCATCTTGTTACAAGCATGTTCTATATTCCTCTCTAGAACCCTTGTAGCTGACATAAGAGGACTCCAGTAGACTAGTATTGCAGCTAGACACAGTGCACGATGTGTCTAAGGTGGCAAGTTGCCAGTGAGCGTTACGTACCAAGTCTAGCTACGCTACTTGTCGTGACGCAAACACCAGTCCAACAATAAGGGACTCCAGTCACAAATCGACTACTGTGCTGAATAAATTGTGCTTACTATATCACTCATATGTTTTACATTAAATCGCAAGTAAATAACTGCATATTTAACTGCACCGTAATGTAATGTATTGCAGCAACAAAACCCTAGAAAACTTAAAATCTTCCAATATTAATGTATATTTAAACAAATTTTTGTCTAAAATGATATGGAAATTTTTTTTAACCATTTGTACTATTCAGCCAAGTAACACATTTATGCATTTGGTCCACTTGACAATTAAAATCACTTTAACTACAACTTCTGTTGATAAAACACTGTTACCACAACATGAGATCTACATTGTATGGCAATATTCTGTAGTCAGGACAGTAATATAAAAAGACTGCAGTGAACAATGATAGCATACTGATGTGTTTACTGTGACCTACATACACTACACACAAAATATGAACATATATGCTTAAAATGTGAATTCCTGAGATAAATTTGTAACTGTGTTGGTACTGATTATCAAAAATAGGCCTAAAATTTTATCTTAATGTTATATAACATTTATAATACGAATGGAGTGACTTCAAATAACTTGGGATGTTACACAAGTAAAAATACTCTTTAAACTGGATGTCTGCAAAAAACACCCATTTTTTCCAACAAAATTTATTGCAGTTAAAAATTAGCTACATCTAACTCTATACTATAAAAATTTTTTTGTTGAAAGCTACTATGCACTGTTAATACTTTGTGTGATGCATTTGCTATCAATCAACATCTGAACTGATAACAACTGAACTTTTCACAATTAACTAATTTCTTGATGCAACACTTAAGAATTAATACATTAGAGAGAATTTGTCCGGCGTTAACAAACCCATAAAAACTACAAACAGCATTGGGAAAAAAAAAACCAGTCATCTTTAAAATAAAAAAATGTAAAAACATAACTAAAATCACTTATTACTATACAAAAAAACATTATAAGAGAATTAATTTTGTTATTTTGAAATCCTGATAAAATGCTGGCAGTTGTATTTTGAGTCAACTTGAGAAGATGTTGGAAGATTTCCTAACACACTGCAGTACTATTGAGAAACTGACTTAATCAAAACTAAACAAAACATGGACTTAAAAAATTTTTGGACCGATGATAAAATGCCCAGAAATTTATTTCCAGAAAATATAGTATTGAAGCTTTAATATCTCACTTGGCAAAAGCACAGTTTTAAAGACTTACACGAGAAAAAAATTCAATAATTATAATAAATGGCTCTCTGCATAAAAACACCATTATACAAAAACTTTTGTTGCAGACATGCAGCATGAAAAATTGACTACACGTAAACTCCCAATTTATTTCAATGACAGTCCATCCCTAACATTTCAACAACTAACATATGGCATACATGTTCATCTTCAGTAAACAAATTACAATCATACCTGCACAGCGAACAGTTAAACCACATGGATTTTGACGGATCATTTTAATCAATACACACACCACCATACACATCCGTGTAATTTTGACAACACAACACTGTAAAAAACACTCCAACAATATCCAGAGATCAGTAACGACCGCTACGATGATAATTCTTGTGGCCAGAATTTCTACGATGGTTATCGTGGCCGTGGTTGTCGTGGCCGTAACCGCCCCCAGGAGAACCTTTCCCAGGGGTTGCATACGGGTGATTACGTACATGTTGATAACCGTGGTTACTATTCTTAGTGTTCAACGAACCACCCAGATAGTTATGTCCTCCCATTTGGCTGGCATACATAGGAAAGTTATTCATGTTTACCAACGGTGGGAAAGGCCCACCAAACATATTCATTGACGGTACCATCAACTGTTGTCCAAGCTGCAACAGCATATTGAAGTCTGTAGGCATCTCCTTGCACGCCACCTGTGGTGAAGGTGCCTCAACACGCCGGTCATTACCGTAGTTCAACCCGTTCATACCCCTATCATAACTCTCGCCAACCTTGCCACTCTTGACGCTTAATGACATAACTCTGTTGAACAACCTGGTGTCTTCAAACAGCGACAATGCGTACGGTACTGAGCATTCATCTTTGTAAGTTATAAATGCATAAGATCTTTGCCGGCCATCTCTATCCGTAGGTATTGTAACACGCTGTAAAGGCCCAGCCTGGAAGAAAACAAAATAAATAAATCATGCAATGTTGTCACTTTTTACACAAACTGAAAACAAAAATTCTACAGTGTAAAGTTACAATTGTCCGACCAAAACAACATATTAGTTTAAAATATGCAAACAGCAAATGAACTTATTTTATAAAATTTGCTAAAAAGCAAGAAATACATCATTTTTGCTTCTCAATTTATACAAAAATTATATAACACATACCTTATTGAATACATGGTATATTGGTACACTCAACAATAATTAAAGAAGATGTGAATCTATTCCTACACAGATAATGCCAGTAGTCAGAACTTCTATAATCTCTTTCGGTCTTAATTCAACCAAATTCTATTAATTCTTTTCTGCCAGTGCAGAAGGCCATTAGGATGTTTAAGGCAAATACGTTCCACATTCGTAAAATTTTAGCTAAAAGAATCATTGTGCTGTTAATCACAATTTAAATTTCTCTTCTCGTTCATCTTTAATGACCAAAGTTACTAAAGTTTTTTGTCAAGTGTTTTTCACCAATCACCCAATTTGAGACCATCACCCCAGAACACTGTGAAACAAAACATGACCTGCATGTGTTGGATGGCTCACACTTAACATTCTAGGATTCTGTGGAAGCATCTCAACATAAACAGCTACTGTAGTTTAAAAAATTAATCTCGCCAAATTAATAACCTACAAATTCTACTTTTACTTTTCTGGTGACATAGGCCTATACAAAATAACAGTAAAAGTGGTAGTTAATTTTGTTGATTAGTGTAACTGAGGTTGTAAGATTTTTAGCCTAGGCCTGTGTAGTTTTGTAACTTAAAAGTGAGTCCTAGTTATGTCGTACTAGGCAATTTAAAGGTCCCAGCAAAAAGTTCAGCCAAATTCTCACAGAGAGCAGCACTGTCGCTGGTTTTATGGTGCTGTCAATCAAAGAGGATTATGTCTGCCGCTGTGTCTGGCATGGTCCTGGGTACACTTGTAAAAGGTCTTGGAGAAGGGGGTGGGGACAGAGGGCTGCTAGTTACCTGCAAGTCGGCTGTCCAAGGCGCGGTCATTAGGGGAGGGAGGGGGGTGAGATATGGGATCGTGTTTCACTATTCGAAAAGGATTTTCATTGTTTATTATGCTTTCCGTGCTGTGGTATATTAGGTAATATTAAGTAATTATTTCAGTACGTATTAATAGCAGAATACAAATTTTCGAATATGTGTGGTCACTAGTAAAATTTTATTTCGATTTATAGCTGTACCTACCTCGAATTACGATCGATTCAAGTCATAGCCACAGACAGTTGTTTTGTATTACACTACCTGAATGTTTAATTATAGCAGGACAGAAAATTTATTCCATAAAGTTTGAGCGATTTGCTCCAATAAAGAATCTCGTACAAATTTTCAGAAAAGCTTACAAAAATGTTCTACTGAACTAATGAGAACAAAAAAATTTACAGTGTCTAACTTTTGACCCATCAACCACACTTATTCAGGATTAAATTTGAAATATATTATCAACATTATCGTATTACAAGCAAATTTACATTACTTTGTTAATTTTCAAGACAAATAGATACAAATAGATTTGAAATGCTCACTTACAACAGCAAATTTGGCTACTAATTGAAAATGAATATGTATTATGGCAGGAAAAGATTAGGCCTATTTATCATCCTCATTCCTGTCTACTACCTTGATAAAGACTGCATGGATCATACATCTTTTGAACTGCCAGTGGTGAGAGTGGCACAGCAGTAGGCTAAAATTTCCGTAATATTTGATTACACGTTGTTGATAGGTTACGTGATAAAAACAATAATAGCTGTTGGTAGCATCAGAGATAACACATGATATTATTTTCTAAACGTATTACCTTCGCCTCCCCCCTCCTTGTTCCTGTCTCCGTCTGTCTTTTTCATGTACACGTGCGCACGCGCAGCATTATATTTCATTTAGTGTTGAAGTAGTTATGATAGATGTGTAGTTTTAATAGCTTAAATATTACAAAAAAGTAGCCTATCTTACCCACGATATTAGAAGTCAACATGTACCGAAAGTTATAAAACGTAAAAAGATTCCCAACCCTGATTACATAAACAACATTTATACACATCTCTATGTAGGCTATACAAAAGTAAATTTAAAAATTTTATGTAACCCCCCCGCCGACATAAAAAAAACTCTAAAAAGAAAAATAAATAAATAAAATTTCTCTCTTGGCATTTTAACTTTATTAGAAGTACCTATTAACATATTGATGATGAGCGTCGTCAATTCAGGGGACCGCTATGTGAACAAGTATAATTACATTGGTATAAATAACAGAAAATACCTACTAGTTTCTAATTGTACGTATGAACTTAGTTTTGTACATCAATGTATCTTGCAAGGTGTACTAAATTCATGTAGTGTTTCGATATTGTACCAATTATATAAGAGGCGTCCGCTTGATAGCCACGCGCGATGCACAGTATCTGGAAAGGAGGGCGGGGGCATCACAGAATGCAGCAACCTGAATGGGCAGACACGTCAGGGCTGACGTCGTTGACGCTTGTGACAATTTTGCGAATTTTTCAGAGTAAATTAACTGAGACTAAAAACTAAACGATTGGATATTATTGTTTTGTTACATACCAATGTTGCTTACATAGAGTAAGTCATCGTATAAGCCATACTGTATCACTATCGATGTTCTTTTTATTTTTATTAAATTATTTATTTTCAATTAATTAGCGGTCCCCCGACTTGACGACCCTCATCATCAAAATATTAACAGGTACTTTTAATGACGTTAAAATACCAAGAGGAAAATGTTATACATTTATTTTATTTTTTAGGGTTTTTTTATGTTGGAGGTTACTTAAAATTTTTAATTTTACTTTTTTTAATTCTTTTTAAATTTTTTGCAGATACGAAATATTATTAAAGATTATGGTAGTGCAAATATGAATATTTTGAGTTTCAATATAAATTTGTTTATTATTTGTTGTTCTTTTGTTTTCTTTAATAGTTTTTGCACTACCAAAATCTTTAATAATATTTAGTGTCCATAAATTACAAGGAACCACCGTAGACAAGGTTATCGTTTATTTGGGAAGAAGTACTTTTACAAAAGACCAAGCTCACGTGGCCTTAAGTCATGTAAAAAGTTTGCAGGGTTTTGCAATTTGTGAACTTAATCAAAGACAGTTATTTAACAATCCTAACGACAAATCTGCTTTAGCTGAACTGCAAAGATAACGAAACGTATTACCGTAACTATTAATTGTGTAGGATTCACAGTTTACAATGAAAATGACAACAATGAGTATGTAGCTGCATTCAGTGCATAGTTGCTAAGCAATACTTCCTGGAATAAATAGTTAAAATCTAGAAAAGAGCTCATTATCTTTAAATGGCTGAATATATTTCCTTGAATCATAGCTAAGAACTATTTCGATCATGTCAGCTTTCGAACAAAAAACACATCAAATTAGGTCCGTTCGTTCAGGAGCTACGATGCCACAGCACACACACAGATACTCACACAGACACGTCAAACTTATAACACCCCTCTTTTTGCATCGGGGTTTAAAAAGAAAACACGGATGGACTTACTGATTAAATGACTGACATATCAAACTGCAGCCCAAACTGCTGGACCTAGAAATGTGACAATTTTTGTATGATCCCTTTTAGATCGTAAGCGAGCAATAAAAAGGGATTTTTCGAAATTCGTCCTATAAGGGGACGAAAAGGGGTGAAATGTGTTTATAAGAATCGTCTAAATAGCTCGAACCTGACGGCCTATATCGTAGTGACTTTTACTTCAACATGCCAATCATAAAAAAACAGTATTAGCCAATTTTAAGTTTTTTTCCAGTAATTAAACGTTTAAGGGGGAGGGGGGAGGGAAGACCTGAAATATGTTTTCAGTTAATTATAATACCTATTGAACCCTTTGGGATAAAGAGTTGGTTTTTTATTTCAAAATGATGCCAATGTGAATACCCAATGAATGGGCTATCGTAGTAATGTTTACTTCAATTATATACATATACAAATATACAACACAGGACTTCAAGACGTTCCGAAAGCCTTTAATTAAGGCGGTGAATAGATGTGAAATGTGTTACAATTATTCTTCCATAACTATCATAACAGTCGAGATATCACAGTTGTGTTTGCTTCATAATAATTTTTACATAATGATAGAAAATAATTTCAGAATATTTTTCGAATTCGACTCCAAAGATGTGGAAAAAGTTAAAATATATTTTCGATTCATGACAGATATACCGTATATATATAAACTTAATTTTTAGATATTAACATGATTCTTGCTTAATATTAATGCTTACTTAAATACTTGAAATGTAGTGTATTGATTTTTCGTAATTTTTTAACCTATGGAGGTGAAAATTTACGAGATAAATAGTGTTTTCAATTATTCATCTATATAGGTTTCAAAATCAACCGGACATTGTCACGGTTTCCACTTAAATGAGACGCCCATACAATTTAGAAATTTGAATCCTACAGGGGTGAAAACACATGGAATGTGTTTTACAAAAATCCACTAGTGCCATCGAACCAGTTAGAGTTATAGAGTTGTTTTAAGTTTTATGGCGATGAATACACAAATGCCCGTACATGGATTCCAATAATTTTAAAAATCTGAACTCTTAGGGCTGTGAAGGAATGGTCGAATGAATCGACGGTCACGCTTTGACTCAACTGGAAGAGCCCACGATATTTCGCGAAAAGGATTCTGCAACAATTTGTTTCAATGCCTTATGTACACAATTGAAGCTGTACTTCATGGTTATTGGCAGAATGTATTATTGCACAGACGTGGCTCATTTGACTGAGCCAACAGGAACAAGGTTACTGCGACACCATACGTCTGTGATCTGCAGGTAGAACCCTAAGACACTTGAGAGTTACAAACAGCCAATCACTAACCAAGAAGTAGGGCTGCATATGTGCACATAAGGCATTGACACAAACTGTTGCAGAATCCTTTTCGCGAAAAATCGTGGGCTCTTTCAATTGGTTATCGACATGACTTTCACCTCAATTAAATACTTATACAAATGCTAAGATTTTGCAAAATTTGATCTCTGAAAATGTGAATAGGAATAAGATTTGTTTTCATCTACCCAAATATATATACCTAACCTATTCAGATGTGTTTTTCTTCAGAATGATGCTTACGTAAATGCGAAAAATAATCATCTCAGTTATTATACTGAGAAATAACTATCAAATACCCTAAGGGGAGGGTGTTTACTTAGTATTAATAAAACTTTCAAAGCAGACGATCCGTAAAAGCAAGTACAGCCATAGAGAATTATCTTATAGGGAAGTTAATATTCTGCATTGCATTTACATCATTACATATGGGTATATAACCTCTATGTGCCCAGTAACGGAATATTTAATTTTTTTAATGAACTTTCGAAAGTACATATATTGAAGGCACAATCATCAATGGTCGTACTCTCTAGAGATAAATGTCATCATACCATGCCCATTCGAATACTCTCTTATATATTATTCGTATATCTTTCTACACGACTATTAATTTGGTTCGGCACAGTAATTAAAAGTGGCAAGGATAGACTTAGGATAGTTTTTAGCTATAGCTACTTACCCGGTTGCAGAGTGACCTCTACCTGCAGCTTGGTTATCCTTACATATGTTGGCCGAGCTATAAATCTGGCGTACAGATTGAATACATATACGCTATTACAAGTAATACATGCAGGCAATGCCACGGATGGACTGCTATTTTATAAAATATAAATTATAGTTTGTTTGTTCATTTTTTATGTGGTTGTATTCCACTCATCAGATCGCGATGAAATTTCTGCAAACAAATTGGGTGAAGGAATGCAAAAAGGGGTAGAGGGACAGAAAAGGATGCAAAAAAATTATTTGTAAGTGTGCATGCACCCGCGAAGGCTTCCGCCAATTTTTTTGGTGGGAAGCAGGAGGAAAACGGAGTAGAGGGACAGAACAGGATACCCAAAAAATTTTTATTTTACGGAAAAAAAAAATGTTGGCGAGTTGTGTGTGCGCCCATGAGGGTTTCTACCAAAATAATATTTTTTTGTACTTTTGGTGGCAAAACGGAGGTACAGAGGCAGAATGGATAACCAGAAAATTTCGTGGGGCAATTTTCCATTTCAACATTTTTCTAAAACGAACATTAATTATCTTTAACATAATTTGGCCCCATTTTCAACTTTTCAAAACTTTTTGTTTCAGAAATATTATCACATTAAATGGAAAACCTCGCAAACGAAGTTGCGGGAACCAGCTAGTCTACAATAAAGAACTAAAATAAATCATAACATCTTACCATCATTGCGTTCAGAAATCACTTCAGTTTTATTTTATATCCTTAAACTAGATTATAACTTGAAAAAGAGGGAAAACTAGTCCATCAAAATAACGTAAAACTGTGAATATCATAAAGTGAGACTACTTTACACGACCCATTTTAATTTTAATTCATGAAAAGCTCCTAGACATCTTACCCTATGAAGTATTATTTTATCATGAAAACTAAGCATAGGTAATGAATTCCTCAACAACATACAAAGCTATAAACCATAATTTACAAAAAGTTATTATGGTGCAAAGTAACCCAAAATTTTGGTAAACTAATTCCTCATGTGGTAACGCAAAGAATAATGGGAAATTCACGTTGAGCTAAGAATGTTACACAACTAACATCTTAGATCATGAGAGACTACGAGGAAGCGATCACTCCTGTTGGAGGTGAGTGCTCAAATCACTCGGCCACTGCAGAGCTGAAAGTCACAATGTTACAAGAATATTCTTGAGAAAAACTACTAAATACAAAAAATTATAATTGTCTAGATATGGGTGTGTAAACTTACAACTAACACTAGGACCATGTTAAGACTTCACAGAAGTAACATAAACAGAGATAACTTGTCCAATAAATGTTGCTACAGTTGGATCACACTTTTATGTACTGCTGAGCACCTCCAGGTTCAGACATTCGGAAAACAAATGATAATACTGAATGGTAGTCCACTAGCGTGCATGCTGTACCGTGTGCCTTATCTTCGTTACCTGGTCATCCAGAAAATTGTACGGTGTTCCAAATTCTTTTTTGATGAATTTTCATTAGTATTTCTCTGGCACATTCAAAAATTTTCCGAAAAGAAAGAACTCAAATCCTCTAATAGAGAAACATAATTTATTTTATAACCTACTTAATTCACTAGGTAAAATTTTGTTTCCACGAAACTATGACTTGCATATGAATAAACGAGATAATATATAATGTACGTCTCTGTTTTCCATAAATGCTATAATATAGCATTTATTTCATTGTCGAACATCTGATTGCATGTTGTGTAATAATAAATGGCGATCGTCTGAAGTGAATACAACAACAGTATATAATTGCTATGATGAAAATTGTTTTTGTACGTAGTAAAGTGTTCCTTTGACAGTTTTTAAAATTGAGTTCCATAAAAATGCATGAATATATTTTATTTTAATCATCACATAATTAAATTAAAGGGCAATAATATAATTACTACCCTCTACTTGTGATTCAACAATCATATTAATATTAATCTTAAAATGTGTTCTGAAAAATACTTACATGATTAAAATGACGTATTAGTTACAAATTTTAGTTGTTCCAATAATTGCTTGCCCACAAAAATTTTAATAAACTGTGAGTTAATACACGAAACTGTGTGATTAGATAATAATTATAAACTTATCAATGCAGTGATAAATAACTGGGAATAAAGTAATTTGATTTGACGTACACTAAACTTTAATTATGTATTTTATAACTTCTTCTATTACAATCATTGTCTTGGAACGTGAGATAAATATGAAGGATGCCTCACTAAGAGAAAAATGATTTATGCTGATTTTCCTTCTATGAATAAATAATTATGCTTTAATTTATTCTAATGATGCATTTTAAAGCATATACAATGCATTTAGCTGAATAATTAGAATCTGAAACTGTATCTGTTTTGAGCAAGGAAGATACATATCTAACAAAAATTTAACATTTGCTATGCTTGGTTTTTACATGCATGTACCTTATGTATTTTTTTTTTACGAAAGTTTAACAATTTATTAGGTTTAAACTGCTATCATGGTTATATTTTCTGTATTTCGATTACTCGAAACGTATGGTTTTTTGACGTGTCAGTATACAAAGTGTCTTTCATTTGTTGTTAGCCTACAAAAATAAATAACTGGTTCGTTTAATTTATTTATAATGTTACCAAACCTCCTTCCCAATTCCAAGCATATTTTTATTTACTGGTACGATACGTAATTTTGTAATACGTATGGTTAAGAGTGGTGTCAGCGGACACGGAAGGGATGTCTTGTAAAAACTAAAAGAAATCGCACTGTCGACAAACTTTGTCCCTTGGCGGCTTGTGCCAAGCCAGGCCAAGGTACCTGATATTCAAGGTTTACTGCTGACCCTTGTAATCCCTCGCAGACTTCCTGCTGTGAGCCCCCCTACCTACCTCGCAGCAGCCAGCACGTAGTTTTCCTGACAGGCACGTAGCGCCACCTTACGGCTAAGTAAACGCTGATTGCATTTGTATCGGCATTCTCTATGTTTTTTTTAAGTTTTACGTATGGCGCACACACGTGTCATACCTCATTCGATTCTTACATCATTATCTGTGACATATCACAATGTGTTTTGATATCTATAACGGGACCGTCGTAGTTGGCATTTTTCGGGAACACTGCATCACAAGCAGATTCAGTGTTTTCCATACGTCCACATTTTAATTAATTATTAAGAAACTATGACATGTGCCATGATGAAACTTTGCTAAATCACAGAAGAAGGTTGTTTTCATATGTAGTGCAAGTGTCAAGTTTCTATCTTTACAAGAAAGGCCTCAAAAATGTACAGTTAGATCAATGTAATTATGAAACAAAATGTTAGTTATTCAAGTTGATAATGGACAGAAATACTTGAAAGTTTGCAGATACAATATACATTATGGTATGAAAATGTTGTCAAAGTTTCATTACGAAATTCTGAAATAATATTTTCTAGGACTCACTCTTAAGTGACAGTGAAGAGAAAAACCATAGAGTTGTTCATGTTTCGAGAAAAAGTATTCATGTAACAGGCACTTTCGTTGTTACTACAAAAATTTAACAAAGAAGAGGTTAAATATGACACACTGTAGGTGAGTTTCTTAGTAAGTTGCAGACCAGTATTACAGAATTTAAAACTGCATTATAGAACAGAACAATAAAATATGACTCAACTGGGAAAAAAAAGAAAAATTTACATTTTAGGCTAAACAATGATTGGACAATAAACTTGGTATCATCAACAATGATGTTTAAAATGTTCAAGGCAAAGGAAAGGGCACAGGAGAATTTTAAAAAATTGGAACATAGCATGCAAAGGGTCATGTTACAAGGAAACTATAAACAGCTGGGATAAGGTAGAGACATAGCAAAACCTAGGTCAGTTAATCGAGGAATGATAACAAAAATTAAACAGAATAGGTAGTGGAATTTATAGTAGCGTTGCTATCAAAATTATAAAAATGCAACAGAAACCAAATTGTGAAGGTAGGGTTGAAATTTGTTTGGAACATGAATTTGTATAAGGAAAAGACAGTGCCACAAGGGGAACAAATTGTTTAATTTAAGTAGGGCTTTGATTGTATAGTATTAAAGTTGTACAGAAGTTCACTAAATTATTGTTTGTTTGGTTACAATTGTACTTTTAAATATGGATGTTCTTAAATGTTTTAAGGCAAAGAATAACACTGGATACTTCTTTGCGAGTGTTCTTATGCTGACAAATTGTGTTTTATTTGCCAAGTGCGATACAAGAATTGTTTTGCTATCTGTTTGGTTTTAAAATGAATGAAGAATCCGGTAAATTGCATTAAAACTGAAATTATTCAAACTTAAATTTTTTCACGACTCTCATTATCTACAATAAGTGGGCCCACATAGATGCATTTTCAGCTCTTAATTTTCCAAAGGTGTGAAATATTGTAACTAACACAAACATTTAAACTGAAATACAAAATTTTTTAATAGATATCTTCAAAACCCTTGGTTATAATAGTTCTTATTAACATATTTGTCGTTTCACGTGATACTGTAAGATACTTAGGGACATAAATACTTTTCGAAAATATGGTAGTTCTGAATAATGAAAATATACTCGTGACAGGGCTAAAATCCAAATAAAAAATATGCACACGACATTTAATTAATATTTAGACCTACTCACTTTGACAACTGTAGAAAATAAACAGAAAGTCAAAGTCACCCGGTTGTTTACTGTAGTTGTATTTACCGTTGTGTTCCTCACTTTTCTTTCTCCCCGGCGGCATGTATTGTGCGGCCAATTCTTACGTGTCGTTTTCGCTCTCACTTCTCGGAGCTATGTGGATGATGGCCTTGGCATTTAGGTGCTTACTCGCCAAGCTGGAGAGGGGATAGAGCCAGAGGATGAAGACAACTTCACTCCAGTATTTAATAATAGTTCATTTCTGGATAATAGTACTAATTGCTACTCATATACCGACCAATGGTTTCACAGATAATATTAATTAATAAAAAATTTTTCTACAGTGGTTAGAAGTAGTCATACGTAAAGAAAATTGTGGTTTACATACTTTGAATTTAGCTGATTTTTGTAAAAATTCAAAGTCCAAGAATTGTGTTGTCCAAGCTCGTCGTCATGTCTGTTCTATGTGCTACTAATAGCTAGCATTATGTATGAAAATAGGGCTAATACATTACGCAAGTGTTCTTCAGGTAGGCAGATACAATATAACAGCAACCAGCCTTCAGTTCAGGGAACAAGTGTTATCGCGACGATAGTGAGCGTGTATGCATTCCTGTGTCTTGAGGCGGAATTTGACCATGTGTTTCGAGCAAGTATAAATAGAAGGTTAAAGTACGAGTTCTTTGGGGCATGCTAATGGTCAATGTACTAGGTGTTCTGGATTTTTTGAGTTTGGAGCTATCATGAATAATTGGCATTTGATATTTGACTTTTTGTTGTCTCATGGTGTTTTGTCACGTCAGGTAAACCAATGCATAGGATGGGATTTAAGAGCTGTAGGGATAATGTTCCTTGATACGGTCATCGCAGTGCACATTTCATCAGTTACCTGGCAGAATTTACGTTTCGAGGCAGGTATTGCATGATCACTGCGAAGGATTTGTGTACTCTAATGAGTTGAGTAAGTGCAAATCTTTTCATACAAATATTCTTTAATAATTTGTGTAGGTACATGTTCAGCATTGTGTGTGTTTGGTATCAGAGGAGATTGGATAATCTGTTATGTCTTAGATAGGTTATATTGTCAGGCTTCTAATGGTGTTAGAATGTCTTTAAAAAGATTGCTGCTCAGATTTTGTATGCCTGTAACATGTGTGCAACATGCATATAGGCCACTAACATGAATTTAATACAGTAATTACTTTATAGGAACCATCTATTGGTGCTACATTGTGTTTAGATTGTGTGTTTAGTATATTATATATTTTTATTTGTTTTTTAATTTAATTACTTTGTGTACTTTTATCCCACAATTTACACTTATTTATTACTTGTGACTAATTGTTATATTTCACTGCAATTCAGTGGCGTCTCGTCAGGGTAAGCAAGGCAAGCAGTGCTTGCCCAGGCAGCTTCCTGACAATACTCTCTGATTATAATAAATATTTACTTGCAACCTTGTCTCTACTAAAAGCTAACTATGGCTCGTGCAAATAGGTGTATCTTTTACTAATTTCGCTCGGATTACAACACTGTCCACTGAAAGATATGAACAAGTAATCTATAAAAGCAAGCTGTTTAAAAGTGCTTCCAATAACGCTTCCAGTGGATAGAGTTGCCGCGATAGTATTCGGGTGAATGAAGGGGTTGGAGGGGTTGTCGGGCGGAACGAACATGAGGGGATTGGCTACGTGACGCTGTGTTAGAAGCTACGACTGCAGTGCTTTCTCACCGAAGTGATCCGAATATAGCTGAACCTAGCAGAATTGCCACTTTAGTGGGTTTGTTACCGGTACTGTTATTTCAAATAGTGTGTTACCGGTCAAGTTTTGTAACTTATACATTGATAAACAGGGAGGTGAAGACTGTTTAACAGGGTGGCCACTCATTGCAACAAAGAAAATTCCCTGATTTTCCTGATAGAAACCAAAAATTTCCCTGATTTTTGCAAGTATGAAAAGAACATTTTGGCATTTCATTCAACATATTTTCCAATGAAGATAAATATTTTAAGTCCTTTTTGACACTACTGTCAGTGAACTTGACAAAACATTCATCAGAAATAATTACGAACTTCACAAAGGAGTATAATCACACCTACTTAGCGGTAATTTTTTCAATAAAAATGTTACAATGCTCTCAAAATGACATTATGTTCCTTCCTGTGACTTTTGTAGTAGCTCAAAATGAACGAGGCAAGAAAATTCCCTGAAATGTCTCAGATGAACAAAAAATTCCCTGACATTTCCCTGATATTTCCAGGTGACCACAATTTCCCTGATAATTCCAGGTTTTCCAGGTGGGTGGCCACCTTGTTTAAACTGATACTAATAAATTGGAAATTTTATTTTCTATTGATAACATAGGTCTCCGGTGATAATTCGAGTGCCGTTAGTGGTTTTCTATAAACTACAGTTGGTAACATTGGTCATCAGCAGTTGGTTTTACAAGTTAGGAATCCATAAGTCCCTGCGCTGCATGACAATACTGCAAGTGAATATCATCGTATTTAATTTAATTTGGTTACTGTGCGTTGAAATTTACCAATAGCTGCACTACTTACAATAGGATTAAAAATAATCTTGCGAGACTAAAATCCAAGATACATCAAATGAATGAAACGGAAACGTGGATGCAAGTGTTGTGTGTGTGGATTACGTGTTAAACCTTTTTCCAGCAGTGTTATTACTTTTCAGCAAAGATGTGACCTCATCAGAGAAGGTAGGCCGACACCTGAAATTTGCGTAATTCGACATGTTTGTGATCTTATTTAAAATTTCTCTTTATTCCGATTTTTGTGTAAGTGTTGCATTGTGTTTATTTCGATAATGATGTTTCGTGCACAATTCTCATAAACATATCTGAACTCTCCTTGCGAGATTGATTGTTAATTGTAATTATTTTTGTAGGCTACTTTTACAATGAAACATTTAGGAAACCCAGTTGCCAAAAGAATACAAAAATTGTTGATGATGGCAGGACATTAAACGAAGGCTTTATGAGAGTGATTATAATAATGTGCATGCTGTAACTCTACGGTCAATGGCCTCGAACATCTGCCACATCACTAGTCATGATTTCCCAATGCGCAGGGGCGTCATTTCATGGGGCAAGATTTCTTTCACGACATTGACCTTGCTGCATCTTTTTTGTTAATTAAGCATACATAAATTAGAAATTTTAATTATAAAACTTCAGTTTTATTTTCTTACAATAGTATTATGTAAATAAAAAAACACACAAAAAATGTATGCACATATCCTAAATCCAGAAAGGGGGGGGGGGCATTTGCCCTCCCTGCCCCCCTTAAATGATGCCCCTGTCAACGCGGGTTTCTGCAGATATTAACACAACAATCTGACCCATCCCCTGGCTGGCGCCTTGGTTTTATCTTAACGTATCAAGTATACTGTCATACTGTCTTCAGGCATCCTGATAAAGAATCTTTAACGCGATACCTGATACCTTAACAGCTGCCATACAAGTCGTTACGATTTCCGTTACTTCAGTTGCTAAATTGGCTGCCACGCTTGTTGCTAAGGAATATGCTTTTTTATTATTTCTACCTCCCATTAAAATATTCCGAGTTTTAAGCCCCACCCTTTTTTTTTTTTTTTTCCTTTTTAAATGCTAAAATTATGGTAGTAGTAAATATGATTAGTTGCTTGCCTTTCAAAATAGGTCACGCATCGCCACTGTTGCAATTCACCATAAATACCTTCCTGCAGTTATTTGATGATTTTTGCACGAATAACTATTCTTGATGGTCTATTTGCCTTATTTTTATGCTAAATATTTTATCATAACAATAATTTCTCGTCCCTTGAAATATTAAATTAAATTATTTTTATAACCCTGTTTACTAGGCTATCAAATTGATTTAAAAAGCAGATTCACTTTAATATTTAATCACCTTTTCCAGAAATTTCGGATTTTTTTGTAGAGCTCTTTATTGTGTTAAAGTAATTAAATAATAAATAAATTAGGTCTACAATTAACTTACGAGGTTTCCATGCACATGAGAACCAAATAAAACTAAAACTTGCCTAGTATACTTGCTTACTAAAATCATACCTGTAAGAACAGTTCATACAATATTGCTTCGGTAACCTTGTCAGCCAAATTTCCACACCAAATTGTTCTCTGGTCGTCTTCCATGTCTTTTGTGAAAAAACGCAGGTACGCTAAGGTTATGTCACGATTTCATTTGTACAAACTACAATAAAATTTACCTCTTTGAACAACTACTGATTATTATCAGTTTTAAAATTGTTCAATTATCACCTCATTCTTACAAACATTATATTTATAGTACGCCCACAGCCAATATTCGCAAAACTTTCATTCATGAATGTTTACTCCAAACATCACTCTATCACCGAGTAAATAGATAGCATAACATGGAGGAAGGAGTGTACAAGAGATGACATGAAGTTGTCGATTTAGGCCAACGAGATATATAGTAAACATAGAGGGGCGGAAGCAACTATTTCCAAGGCTCTCAGGAGAAGCCTATTTAAATTGGTCGGGCATTTTATCTATAGTCAAAACATTGTTAGCTGATGCATGTTGTAATGTAGGTTATATGAGAATCCTGAGAAATATTTATTTACTTATTTTTATTTATTTATTTGCATTCCGTAGATCCCATGCAAACCAGTATAGCTTTGGGGATATGGAACATGTCAGTTTTGAACACACGTAACATAATATTTACATCAATCATGGATACATGGAAAGCATAAATTTTACATTAATCACAAGGAAATCTTACAAAATGACATAAATCAGTTTTTATTGCACAAGTTTCAGGATTCCCTGAGCAGATGCTCATTTTGGGAACAGTATACATATGGATTTTGGACAGGTCAACAAAGTACATAATTTGATAAACAATACAGTTGTAATACTAACAAGGCTATATAAGGTCCAAGAGTAAATAAATCATCGATAACAATTGAAAACACTACAATCTGTTTTTTTTTCTTTCTTCTTTCCACTTCACTGCATGTTCTGGTCTGTAGTCTCGGCTACATGCTTTTTGAGAATCTTATATGATTATTTACAATTATGAACATTTACGGGCCAATATACATGGCATTAAGCTGAATAGATGTTATCTGTTAATTCAGCCTTACATTCACAATGCCTTAACACATTTTACTGTCTAAACTACTCACCACAACTTATTTATCACTCAGAATGCTTTCCATAAAAAAAAAAAATTATCTATACATAGGAACTTATAATAAGAGAGGTAGGGTAAGTACATACATAGGTTTGTCACTTTTCTCCTTTGGCAATCTATGAATATACCTTTAAGTGGTATACTGAATTAGGCTCTGCATTTACTTTATTATTGCACTGTTTTGATCCTCTCTATTTATGTTCTACAATTTCTTATACAAAATGAAAGATCACTGTGCTTAGGCCTTAAAAACATTCCATCACATCTTTTTATA
>PNEQ01035229.1:18649-60595 GCA_003012365.1 Medauroidea extradentata | reverse complement strand
AGGCTTTCTTCCAGCGGGATGGCATTTTAAATTCGCGCAACAGCCATCTCTGGTCAGATGTTAATCCGCACGGCACGTTTATCCGTAGTCACCAACACCGATTCGGTGTCAATGTGTGGGCCGGTATCATTGGTGATGTGTTAGTCGGCCCCTACCTACTTCCACCCCGTCTGGACAGCCACAGATATCTCGTGTTCCTACAGGAAACTCTTCCAGAGTTGTTAGAGGAGGTGTCATTGCAAGCTAGACAACAAATGTGGTTACAGCATGACGGTGCCACGGCCCATCGTGCGCATATCGTCCGCACGTACCTTAACCACAGATTCCCTAACCGATGGATCGGCAACGGTGGACCCATTGCCTGGCCTGCACGATCACCCGACCTTAATCCGCTGGACTTTTTCTTCTGGGGGCTCATGCGGAGTGTCGTTTATGAGACCCCGGTGGAGTCAGAAGAAGATCTTGTCGGGCGGATTGTCGCAGCTGCCGGCAAGATTTCCGGCATGCAGGGTGTCTTTGAACGTGTTCGACACAACATGGTGCGCCGTTGCGAACTGTGCATAGAACATGATGGCCATTGCATCGAACCTTTTTTGTAAGATGAGTAATGTGTAAATAAATGTAATTACACAATACCTGTTGTTTTTCACTGACTCCACGTACTATCCGACATGTAACAAAACGAAGGAGTGGACAAATGTGGGCGTCTCTTAGCGGATACAGTCTTGTGGGAAAATGTAGGGCAACGAGGGGAAATGAGAGATCCCCGAAATACTCTCCAACCAGCGGCATTGTCCACCACAATTCCCATATGCGAATATCCAGGGTGACCCCATTGAGGACCGAACCTGGATCACCTTGCTAGGAGGCGGACACGTTTGAACGATTTAATGCCCAGTATGGCTCTGTGGTAGCGGTGCAAGACATGTTACATATCCGCACAGGCGTTAGGTAACGACACTCCACTCCACCCTCCGTTACGTACATCGCTGTTTCTGGGGAAATGGTTGGCCTAAGGGTCTTGTACTAAGGCGACCTATTTTGTTGATTTGAACATGTTCTTTCATAAACAATGGTCAAATTACGATTACACGTTACGGCTACCAAATTTCATGCGATCGAAATTTCAAATATGCCATTTGTCCGTGAAGGGGGATGATTTGTACCATCTTACCATGTTGGGGTCAGACGTCTTATTATAGCCCATAACATGTCCACATTGTTGTTGCTACATCTCCAGCGTTGTTCGATATTTTAATTATAATCGATTTTGAAAATACATTTTCAAGGGCTCCTAACACCCTTCATATGCAATTTCGGGACAATTGTCAAATGTTAACCCCACCTTATTTTGCGTAAGGAATCACCCCACCAAGTTTGTTGGTCGAATTCACACTCATCCTGTATAATAGTACGCGACGCTTACGCTTGCAAATATTTAACGTAAGTATTTTAATTGAAATGTTTCGACGAAGTGGCCGGATAGGACGCCAACAGCTCCCTCCGTGCTCACCTTTACTTCTCTCTTCAAATCTCGACGACGACTCTTACATCTTAACATTTGGCGGGAAAAAGTCCCCAGTGTACAATAATCCTTGGGCACGCCTTCCAGCCAATGGAAACCCTGGACTACCTAGCTCCGCCCCTCGTGAGCAAAACGTCGCGCTACCTTTGACCGTTGTTTATTTGTTTGTCCAAGATTAATTATTACACATTTGTTGACATACCCTAATTGATTACAAAATATTATTTTAATTAATTAGCTATAACTATACTGACACCGATAATTATTCAAATAAATAAAAGTAATTCCCACTGCCAGGTTATTACAGTGGTGCTGTGGCAGAAGGTGTGGGGAGTGAAGAAGGGGGAGAGGGCTGCCGGACGACCCAGACCTTTTGTGACGGCAGACACCCCCTCTCCTGCCTTCGAGGCACTTGAATTTCATTTACTATTACTAAACTAATCCTAAACTACTTAAATCTAATAATACAACTAAATTACAATTATTTCCAGTACCTATGTATCAAGACGGTTAATTTGATACCCGACACGAGGTATCTACAATCACAAATGCCATTTTCCTCAAATTACATAATTAAGTGTACTGAGAATGTAAAAGTTCCACTTTGGCTCGTCACATGTTATTGTAATATATGATGCATATTATTGGTCTGCAGATAGCCATGGTGTGTCAGAAGTATATCACTGAATCAATTATTTTGCAGTTAACTACAGCGTTTTGAGGGTATTTTGGAACAAAATCTTTTCGCGATATACCATCATCTCTAATGATGGTATATCGCAAATATGTTTCTTCCAAAATACCCTCAAAACACTGTAGTTAATTGCAACACATATGATTGGGTGATGTACGTCTGACAACACGTAGCTTTCTGCAGACCAATAATACGTATCATATATTACAACAGCAGGAAAGCCAGTAATCTTTTGGTAAGCTGAATGTATGTTGAAACCCAGCAAACAGTAAGGTTTTCCCACGAGAAACAATCATCTCTAGCTGTTGGTCACACTTCAAATATGCTATCCCCTCCCCATAGTTTATCTTCAATTTGCTCCTCTATGACCTGGAGTAATGCAGAGCCATCAAATATCGTACTGAGATATAACAGGGAAGAAATACAGGGGAAATAAAAGAACTTCATTTAATACCCCCTTCCACCGTAAGAAGCGCTGCTACTGCAGCAAAAATTCATTTCTGTTTGGGCAGTTGTAGTTTAGGAAGTAGGTTAGTTATAAATTGAACTGTGATCGTGATTTGAGAGTACGGAATCATTTTTTGTTTTGTTTTTATTTAAGAATTTAAAAGCGCTGACCGAAATCTCTCACTACAGTCCTAAAGAGCTGACATGTGTTTCCAGAAACTACCATGTTACATGTTCCATACTTTCTAGGGATTATTATTCTCTGCCTTCATACTTATTGTATTGATTCTCGAAGCAATTTTGTTTGCATTAGAGATTGCAATTCAGTTCGTGCAATCGAATGCACAGGCTGCACTTCAAGGTGGTTGGTTGGGTTGATAAGTTCTAGGCCTAGAAGTGCGGAAGCGGTAAGGACAACACAGCACGCGCATGTCGCCTCTCATTGGTCTCTAGGTGCATGTCACTGAACTAGCATTCAGTTCTTCTTGCCGACAACTAGACGCTTTGAGACATTCAGTGGTGACCCTATCATTTGTTGACATAATGTTACGAAAATAAAGGTGTATTTTACACGATACCTTTTGAATGTTTCTGCGGCAAGATTGTTATACCTAAAAGGACCACAGAAACACCGATTTTCGTCAGCGTAAAAACAAACTTCAGAGCTAAACGGAGGACCTGAAATCGTACGCACGTTTGTAACAATCTTTGAATACTGTTCCTAAGCCGATGCAACTTACACCCGCTGAGCAGTTTTCGAATAATATCGTAACGGTCGAAGCCCTGCACATCCCACTGCGGTCTGGGCGGTCTGGGCGGGCAGGCTGCTACTACGGGCTGGATGCCTGCAGAACTGTGCTGGAAGTATTCTGAAGTCTGACTAGTCCGGTAACTAGTCGGCACCGATGTCATTGTAACGTGGACCAACCATGCTTCAGAATAACACTAGCACAGCACACTAGTACTGCAGACCATTGAGCCTCGATCCGTTATCCCACGAGCAAGTGCCCTTTTGGTCAGTTGGTAAATATTTCAGAAAATATTTTTGGTATTTTATGTCATGAAACAAGGCATTAACTTACTGAAGAAGCGAAGAAGGTTATCCGATTTTGGCAGCAGAAAATAATCGTGGGATACAAATGGTAAAGCGAAGAGGATCACAAAAATATATGCCAGCAGAGGTGTCATAATAGTGCGACCATTAACGGAATAGGCCAAAGAAGAGCCTTTACTTTTAAAACTTAAAATTTGATTCTGGGAAAAGTCCCAAGACACCTAAATGTTCCCTTAAGCGGTAAAAGCTAACAACTGACTGTTATTTCATAACATTTTCAAATAAAAAAGTATTCGTCTTACCTTAAGATTTTCTTGACATTTGGGTCGGGTCGAGCACAAAATCACTAAACAAACAAACTGTCTGATGCAAGATCTCTTTCGAAGACTTGTGTATGTCAGCACAGTTTATGAGTGATGCAGGTTCAGCTAAACATTGGAACATTTCTTTTTCAGGCGATATTCGACGCATTGTTGTCGGACTCTGAATGTCTCCATATGTGTAAAGTACATTGAACATCACAACTATAAAAAGTTGTGATTATTTGTTTAATTTCAGTAACATTAGGCACTATGTACGCAAAATGCGTT
Organism: Medauroidea extradentata; assembly: GCA_003012365.1. Lineage (NCBI taxonomy): Eukaryota > Metazoa > Arthropoda > Insecta > Phasmatodea > Phasmatidae > Medauroidea > Medauroidea extradentata. The sequence continues at coordinate 56,285 of PNEQ01035229.1, read as the reverse complement.
ACAACTTATGTAAAAATTTTGATTTATTTTTATTTCTGTTAGAGGTACTTTATTGTAACGTAATGTTAAAAAAGAGATACAAAAATTTTTGATACGAAAATAATACATAAAATTACCGATAAAGCAGAAGCTAAATTTTAGTTTTTGGAAACCGTGAGACCCAGAGTATTTATCCGCCCTTTTTGCCGAATATAGGATCTCCTTTTGAGCAACACTCAAGCTGTAAGTGGAGCAAAGCTATTCATTTTACCGTCTTTGAGCACATTAATAACACGTCCTGTATTATTCCGCATACCTGTCTCCACCAAACGAAATCACTTCCACCGCTGTAGCTTTGCCTGTAAGCGGAAAATAAATATTACTGTAGATCGAAGGAAAATCGGTAATTCAACTCCAACATCCAACAGAAAACATTCTTAAAATTTGCCTATTAAGTTCAAGAAATGGAAATATTTACCAGTTTTGGTATTTGCGATTAATTTGAGAAGTGTTACTTGTACAATTACAAGTAAAGAGGGGGAAAAATATACATATCGATTACTACACGAATATTGTGCAGCCGAGCAGCTTTCCCAAACTATACAAAAGGCAACATTCTTCAGTATACTAAATTTATTCTAACAACAGTGCCAAACGTAATATTTAAACAAGAAAGGTTGAAATGAGCCTAAGTAAATATTATTTTGAGCGAGTGAATTCGCAGGATAGTTTAGCAATTCATAAAAACGACTTGTAATTTAATATCATATGTAGCCCGTATATTTCGTAAATTTAAAAATGAAAAAGAGACATTTCTCCTAACTTACATTTGCATCAGAAAATTTGTCTGAAATGTGTATCAGACCAACAATTTTAATAGCATTACTGTTGTATTAATAAATCGGTCACCGGTTTATGTCCCAACCAAACACTGTGTTTAGCGTTTGTCATTCCATATCATTTGTAATCTCATTGCAATCCCGATCAACGACCTTTAATGCCATTTAGAAAAATCGTCAGAAACGGAGTGTTGGTATAAACAATAAAAAAATAATCATTAAGGGAAAAATTCCAAGCTTGAAATTCTGTAATGTTTTGCTATTATGTAAAAATTACAACAAATCTGGTTGCAAATTTTCAGTATCATTAAATATAACATACACTTCAATTTTGTAAAAGACACAATACATAGTATGTGACATAAAGAGGGCATGATACATATTTCAGCACTAAAAGCACAACTTAAAAATTGTAAGTTTCTCGAAGCTGGTTTGGAAAAATCAAAAACAGTATCATTGGGGAATAGTTTATGCCCACTTTCTGGGGAAAATCTTTTCTCGCGTAACATACTTCTGAAGAACAATCTCTGTCGCCGAAATCATGTAAATTTAACTGTGGCGCAAAAGACTATACTTAACAAATGCATCAATGTGTGTAAATGTAGGCTAACATCAATATCAAGAATAGTTTTTGCAGTTTTTTCATATTAACTTCCAAGAATTGGTGGAGTATGATTGGTGTTTATAGCATTTATTTCTCTACCACACAATCTTAAATGCTTCCTAGGTGACAAATGTAATGAATGATCACGTATTGGAGAATATGCGATGAGAACACTTCTGAAACCCTTGAATTGTGTGCTGTTTAAGAAGAATGAGGGTGGGTCATGAAGGGATGAGGGCGTGGTCGAATTTTAACCCCCACCTACATATCCCTTTCCCCAGATCACCGAAGTAACGTTTGACCGCGAAGCGAACAAGTCCCACAGGTGGACGGGCATGTTAAATATTGCCGCCAGGCGTCGACAGCAGGACGCCACAGGTTATTGTTATGGATCACGCGGGGCGAACACAAGGAATCGGCTAGAGGAACATGGCGCATCCGGGGCAGTGAGGAGGATAGGAAGGGGGGATATTTATATTTATCCTCCCCTCCCTCCTCCTTCCATAACAGAAGGGGCATAGCGCGCGTTCGGGGATGTCCCGGCCATTAGCAGGCTAATTGAGACACACTGCACGCGCAACATTAACCCGCGGCAGTGTTGTGCGAGTAACGTAGCTGCAGGGGATGAGTCGTGGTAGGGGGAAGTGGGCGGTCATGGAGGGGGAACGTGTAGAGGAGTGGGGATAGGAGGAGAAAGAGACGTGGTGACGCCTGGTGAACCGAGCTGTCACTAGCACGCTCAGTAGCAACACTCTTAATACCACTGTGGGCTGCTGCCTGCCGCCTGCCGCTTGACTGTGGCTAAGACCCCACGCGGCGTGAGCTTCTCAACCTCTCCCCTATCCCTTCCTTCACAACCGAAACCAAACACAAAACCGCGTTCCGGTGACTGGCTGTGCATTTCGAACTCTGCAGGGAACGTCCTGTGCATAGAGGCGCAGCGGGAGGGGGTACGCCTTCACACCCCGGTCCCATCCCCTGAAACACCTGCTATAAATTAGTGTTGTGTACACGTCGCACGCCAACAGACCTTAATGAAAACCTTCTTGTGATGCACTCCATTTTCTTTGAGTTTACAACCAAATTCAAACCTATACTTTATTATAATTGTAATAAATCGACTGGTAGGTTCGATTTTGTTTCACAACGTAACATTAAGACCACGGATCCCTATTTATGCCATTTTAGTAGGTTTTATTTTTTAAATCCTGATTTGGGGCAGGTATCGCAAAACCGCTACATATAAATGTTGGAAATTGTTTTACTATGTAGCCTAATTATTTTCAGAACTTAATCTTTTATAATTTTGGCTAATTATCGACTTTGTTAAGATTTCTTAAAGTTGATAATGAGCCAAAATTACAAATACAAATATTTGGAACAAAATAGGTAACGTAGTACAAATAATTTCGAACATTTCTGTGTAACAGTTTTGAGATATTTGCTCTATTTCAGGCTTTGAAAACTAAGTCTTACTAAAACAGCATAAATAGGAATCCGTGACCTTAACGTAGGCCGTGTTAGACACAGATACTAGCACGCTGTTAACCATCGATAGTCGAGATCGCATTGTAATTAATAATTAGCAGCTTTCTTGCTCTTGCAATAATATACCAAAATCTGATGTTGGAAATGATCGTAACTACCTATGCTGAACTCAAACTAAAGGTCTTGAACTTTAGTACTTGTGTCAATTGTCCGTTGGTTTAGTGATTTCGTTTTTACACATTACAATCGTAAAGTTAATATTAGTAGATATATATAAAACACCAAATTTTTAAAACGGACTAAAAAGTATAAAATAATTTATCCTACGAAAATACTTATAACTCACACAACAGTTCATAATATTTTCTGTGCAGTTAAATAGTCAGTAACTTAGGTGACCTCATTCACCAATTAAGTATGTAGCTCATCGGGAAGATAGTTTAACGTGGTATATTACTAATTTTTAAAAAATCATTAGTTTTTTTTAATTTTTCTTCTCTTATATCGCATTATGATCCAGTTCATAGTTATACTTAAAGTTTCAAATCTCTAGCTTATCGTGGAATTAGTTAAACGTGGTGTATTATATACATATATAAATATCATACAAATATTAAATAGATATTTTTATAATTTCTTTCCCTCCTATATCACATTGTCATCCAGTTCTGATCTACATTTAAAGTTTCAAGTCTCTAGTTCATCGGGAAGTTAGTTTAAAATCGATTATTTCACTTAAATATTATGTAGGCTATATGAAACACTCACTTGTGAAAGCTAAATACGAATTAAATATTCGAATGCTAGCATGTGTTAAAACTTTCCGTTATTGAACTGAAACTTTCACACTCGCCGTAAGTCATCAGTGTATGAAGTTACGCATGCATTTTAACTTCTTAAAAAAGTTCTAGAAAATTAGAATAATTCAATATCCGACTACAATATGGTTTCAATTTACAATGACAAAAACAGAGTATCTTTATAATGCAATACAATACATACATTGTGTTTATTCAGGCTGGTTTTCCAAATCATTAGAAAGTTCGTAGTTTACACTTCGCGATTTGTGGTCTGCTCTATCGTCACTTGTCACTTTGTAATAACGAACTTGTACCTTGAACCTAACATAACAGTCTTGCAGGAGGATTTCAAACTTCAAATATAGCCGAGGTTGCAATTGGCTTAAATTTTCTCTGATTATCTGTCCTCTAATATTTCAATAGTTATCTTCAAGGTGCACCTAAAATCTTATAATTGTATTATTATTATTTAAATAACGTGAAATATGACGACTAACGTCTCTATAATCATTCTTTATATTAAAAGTTGACTCTAATTTTATATGTCGGCTTCCATCTGTCAGGTCTAAAATTTTACAGCAAAACTGCATTTCTCTTCTCCGAAAAATGAAATCTGAACAACCAGAAACCTGTTGACTGTACTGTTCATACAGCTTGGTGCAGGACACTACAAAACAATAGACACTATATCACGTATTTATTAATTGATAACAAATCGAGTACTTTGGGCCAGTATTTTTTGTGGTATTTGCAACGAAATGCCTTTAGCGTACATTAAACAAATACATTGTTTAATGCATAGTTTATAGTTAAAATAAGCATAATAAATGTAGTGTTGAGATGCGCAACTTTATTCATTCGTAAAGTTTGTAAATGAATTTATGTATGTTATAGTTATTTAATTGTCGTAAAGACTTCGGTCAAGTTTTTTTTTTCAGTATTTTAAAGTAAACTTTTTATGTATCGGGAATAGCCTAAGTAAACGATTTTGGTGTTTAGTATATATGAATGCCGGCATACCAATATCAAACTTTGGAAAAGTAGGCAAGAATTATGTTTTCACACAGTAATAGCGACAGGGTGCGCAGCAGGTTAGCGACAGGGCAGAGACTTTGATACAGAGGGACAAACCAACCCTCTCCCCCCCCCCCTTTAAAGGCGCTCAACACCTTTGCTTGTAGGCGGGACTTATGGACGTCATGTTGGGACAAAACGTTATACATATGTAAATAATGGAAGTGTATTAATGAAACTTTTACAGGTGATGCCAATAAATATGAATGTCAAATGTGCGGAATTTCAAAAGGTTTGAATAAATGGTTTGCGTATGATTTATGATACCATAAGCCAATGTGTTAGAAGGTCGCTGATTGGCTGGTAGTTGTCTCCATGGAGGAGAAGGAGAAGCTTTGCCGCTGTGCGGGGGTTGGAGTCACTCTTGTCGCGGGTGCCGGATGCGGAAGACGTCGGCGAGGCATCCTTTTTATTTATTATTAAATGTAGACACGCCTAAGTAAGTGACGTCTCGCGAATTTAAAAAGTCGGTGCGAAATTGCTTTTATTGATTGAGCTATAAAAATATAGATTAGTAAAAGCGTCAGTTTTATCTTCCTTCCATGCAGGGGTATATATATATGTGTGTGTGAGTGTGTGTGTTTGTGTGTGTGTGTGTGTAGCATAATAAAGTTTAATAGTCAATAATAGAGACTCCTGTACTCTGGCTCATCGGGTCTGAAACCCTACGTCACCAATAAATACGACAAATTGCTTATTTATTTGACCTACCGCCAGTGTAATAATAACTTTATCCTCGAACACTACCAATTGCCGTGCAGGCTTATATGAAAAGCAGTGAATTGGAGCATAAATAAACGTTGCAGTGTAGATAAACCTAGAGAGAAGTTTTTTGGTCGAATCTCCAATGCGGTAGTCTCTCTATATCGTATACAGTTCTAGCTGCCACAAAACTAAGACATATTCATGGATATCTTCAAGAGAAGCATAACAACTTAAAGTAACGTTTCCTCTTTCTTTCGTCCGCAGGTACGACTTATCTATCTCTATAATTTACCCTAATTTTCTTCTTGTCAGTAGCGAACAGAACATTGTTAAAACGTTTTATAAAAATTAACTAATTAATACTTTGAAATTTAACTTAAAATATCATTAGCAGGACAGTTCATAAATATACTGAATAATTTTCTAAATGAACTGACTAAATGGTTTTCGATTTCTGATGAGATTATTTTGAAACTTATTTGGGCGCGTGCGAGCTTGTTTATGCGGATGCATCGGTCTGTGGCCCCACCTCGTCAACGCACGTGCAGGTGAAGGCAATGATGATTTGACCGCCCCCCCCCCTCTTTTTTTATCCATCTCAAAAACAATCGTTCTTATTTTCTTGGTTTGTTCTTCTTCGTATAGGTCATTCGGGATAAAGTGATCACTAAAGGATTAATCTGTGAAAAAAAATTGCTAGCCATTACTGCATATCAGTCAACATTAACACGAGTTCCCTTATTGCTTGTACTGTTGGTAGCGAATCATTTCATGTAGTTCCCAGTATTTTCCTTTTTGAATACAGCATTAGTGAAGGGTAAAATGCGTATACAGTCGACATTTCTGTGTTTAATATACTTTATAATATTTATTTATGATCTTGTTGACATACCCACTGACTATAATTTGACTTAATTATCGCCAGCAGAAAGTGTCACAGCCAGGCCTCTGTACATCAACTGCCGTTGTACGCACATTGCCACTAGCGTTCCGCGTTACAGACCTAGTTCAACATTCCACCGGTAAATGGCATCAGAGTCAGCTATTCACCGCTTCGCTTGGAAGCAAGTTGCGTTGGAAATGGACGGTTTGGCCAGTAGCATTTGCACACTGATTCATGGGTAGAAACAGCTGATTTTGCACAAACGGCGCCGAAAAACGTACGTGATTATATGGGTTGACGAGTTTCTATTAATTAATTAAAACTTTAAATACACTCTGAGTCGAAGAATTACCGTTTCTTAGAATACGGCAACTGCAGACGTTTTTAAAATACGTATGTCATAGATCGAATTGAATAATAAACAACGATGAAGCTAAATCAATTGTGTCACTGTTAACAAGAGACGATAATTTGGCTGCATATTTCTTATGATAAACACACACAATTATTATACCAAGCAATATTTCCAGTAGGCCAAGGTTGGTTGTTATTGTCTTCTGTAATAAACGCAACAAATCAATAGAAACACTGTCGAAAAATGAGTAGGTCTACAATGAACCTTCTACCGACAGGCCGTCACAATGCAAGTTTAAATACAGCGAGAATCTTGTTTCATTAGTCTACACTTAGAAATTATTAATTCATGTCGTTACAAATTGTTGACATATTTACCACTTCCTTAAAACAAATGTAATACCCGGCAATTAATATTGGCATGTATAAGCTACAGCAAAACGAAGTAGGCCTATATGCATATGGGAGCATGGTTAACAGTAGGTACATAAAAAAACTGGAAGTATATCATTTGATGATTGATAGCACTAGTTTTATTGAACTGTAACATTCCTTAAACGTTCTGGAGAAATTCGCATGGATATATATTATTAACACACATTTCCGAGAAATTAACAAAAAGCTTAGACCTATATTTATCATGGAAACCAACTTTTTCTTTAGGCTAGTAAATATGTAGGCTTATGTACCAACACGAACGTACGACCAGTACATAAACACTGTAACACCTAGCCAATCGAACATAATATCAATAAACTACACTAGTTATTTTCATTTTAAAAATTAATTTCCCCCCAATTGTCTTAGGTTAGTTCTGCATGGTAAGACCTCAAATTCGTCTCGCAGTTACCTCAACAAGGAGGGGGTGAAATTAAGCACGAAACCACGACAGTGCATAATCGTAACAACGTCTCTATTTAAATATGTTCGTAAGTGACTTTGGAATGTTATTTCTTATTTACTCACAAGTGGTAACATAAACCACTAGGTAGGCCTACATGTTCATTGACTTGGAGTAATAATCTGGAAGGACAGAAACGTAAAATTAAAAGCGTACATTGACTCCTATAAATATGTGAGTCTAACATAATACAAATATTAAATTCATAAACGGGTCTATGATTTCTTTAAAATCCTTGAATTTGTTAATGATATATATATATATACATATACATAAACTTACTTGTAAGCCTATTCCCATGCGAGGCTAAGAGAAGTAGGCCTAGGCCTAAAAATTACCTTGTGATAGTAAAGTGCTTTGCACTATACATTGTTGTTGAAATATAACAATTCACCAAAAAACTGTGCACACTTGTTTAAATTATTAAATACGTAATAAAACAGGCAGAAATAAAATACAGAGAGTACGAAAGCCTGGTGAAGGACTTCCCGATGCGATTATTTATATTTTAAAATCACGGGACATTATGATATCTTGTATCCCTTCAAAGAACTGCTGTTAGTGGTACTAAAACACGTTAAATATATAGCAATGTTTTATACGGTTCGGTACAAATCGTGTAACAAACATTTTAATGCATTGAGCCTCATGGCAAACGAGCGATTGAATGTGCAAAAACAGCTGATTCTCCCAGCATGCAATCTGTTCTGACGTCACGGGCCAAGCCGTCCATTGACAGGTTTCTATCACACTTACCGTCTTATGGCGGCTAGGCAGTGGTACGGTTTGTTCTAGCACGCACCACTCAAAAGTGTGTGTTCAATTTTTACGGTAATTACTTACGGCGATTGTAGCACGGACTTCAAGAAAGTACGTTATTTATTGTTTCTTTTAAGAGCGTCGTTGTCGTTCATGACAGTATGCTGAACGGAACTTGAATTCTGGAATTGCGAGTGTCGTGTGAGTTTTTAGTAGCGTTTTCGAGTTGCAATTTCGAATATACTAAGCACGCGTTTACGAGATTCATAACGAGAGTACTGCGTGCTGTATCAATTATAGTCGATGCAGAGAAACCAGTGCTGTAAGACGTTAACTCGCAGGTACTTACAACTAAGATTACTATTGAGTATAGCATATATTCAGCATCCGTGCATTTAGTGAGTAGATATTGTAATACAACATTTATCGAAGCAGTGTAATGTAGCATGTGGCAGTATTTATGATTACATGCAGCGGAAAGATATAAACTGGCGGAAAATAGAAATTAATCAGGGTTTTCTTGAGTGCTTACTTTATCCAGAATCACCTATATCTGAGTGTGAGCAGCAAGTTTAGCTAGCCGCTAAAAGATAGCTCGTCTACACAGAACAATTCGTGTAACTCGTCACGATTTTCGCGCGTGGGATACATAGTGTACTTTGCCATGTATCTGGGGTTTTCTAGAACTACTCCCACTTCCGGCCATACAGTCTGTACCTGCTCCATAATCAACTCGAATTACCCTACGCCAGTGACGTAATACTACTTGCTGACCAGAATCTCAAGAGGATGTGTCACTTCATTTGTTGAAATTATTTGTTTTCTTATAATAACTGAAGGACAATATTTCTTTATAGAACCATTACGTTATGATTAAGTGCGTATCATTTCACTTAACTAGTAGTAGGAATTATTTAGCTTTTTATTACAAGGTGAGTGATAATTGTTGTCTTAAATCTTAAATTATCTTTACTATTTCATATTTACGCTTTAATACTGCATATAAAAAGGGTGTAATGAAGTATAATGTAATTTCCAAGTCCATGTTCAAATATTTTCAAATAAATCTTGCCAACTTTTGAATCAGAAAGAAGTGAAGAATAGTTTTGAGTAACACGGGATTTTAAAAGGTAGTAATGTTACTCATTACAGTATATTAAATGACACGTGAGTTGCTTGTGACGATAGCTGACCGAACTTTCTTCTCTTTTGTTTCGCTCACATTCTGCAAAATACTATAAACATGAAAAAATTACACCCATATCTGAATTGTAACAGCTCTATTGACACGCTAGGGCGTATCTATGTAAAGCTTTAGCACGGCACAGCCTGTGGTCGCACGACAAAAGTATGAAGTCACAATTTTACACTAGTTTTGTCACCTCCAGAAATGTTCGATGTCTTTTTGTAAGTAGCTGGTCCAGAATTCATGTGCCAAACTCCGGAACGATATTGTTTATGTAAAATAAGGTGGGTTACATTGACCAACAATATTCTGTGGTGAATATTAAGGGAGCTACACGATGTTGAAAACAAAATTTTGAATTACATTTTTTGAAAAATACTAGACAGTATAAGAGATGTAGAACCTAAATTGGCATATATAGCTCTAAGAATCGGAGCAAATAAATCTGTGAATGTCGACGCAACGTTCACCTTCGCTGCTTATGCAGGGGTTACTCGACCTATTTGTGTAACTAACATTTAAATACTAAGCGGTAGTAAAATATTCGTTGCATATAATTGTTTATTGCCCAAAATGAAGGAGAACGTGCCTATTTTGTGAATTCACTCCGGTAAACCGTTTTCAAGAAAATGTGAATCAAAATACGCAGGCACAGTGTAATCCCGCAGTGGTAGGCTAGGCAATACAACAGCTTTCTTAGCCGTATTAATTGCAGCATTGAATTGTTAAATTGAACACAGTAGCGAGATTTGGGTGTCGTTATGACTAGGGCCACGATTTTGTCGCGAAAAGATTTTTTTCCCACATTGTTTCAGTGACTCACGTGTACATCGGCAGTTCTGTTTCAAGGTTATTGGCATCGTGTCCTTGTTCAGACACGTTTCTCATTTTACTGCACCAATCAGAATAAGATTATTGTGAGTCTGTACGTCTATAATTTGCCAAGGCAAGTGAGAGTAAAATCATCCAACCACAGACGATGTAGCAGAGCTGCAGGTGTGCACTTGACGCATCGAAACCAAATGTTGCAAAAATCTTTTCGCCATAAAATCGTGGCTCTAGTTATGACAATTAACATGTGTTGTACGAACGATAATGGAAGGTTGACAAGTGATTTCGTTTTATTTTTTCGCGAAACGGCTAAAGATATTCTCAACTTGTGCATTTACAAAAATAACACATACTTGAAATAATAACGTTTAAACATGCAGCATGTTATTAGTATCATGACCTTGGGGCAACACAGAGACGCTAAAAAGAGCATTATTTTGTACTAACGTCAGCAAAAAAAGTACCATTTGAATTTATAAGAACAAAGACAAGCAAATAGCCTACGTAAGCCGAAATGATGAGATATTTGATACTACCTCAAAATTAAAGTGTAGAGTCACGACTCAAAGTGTCACAGAAAAATTAATACTAGAAAAAATACTGCGCGCCAATTAGTACATCACGTGTAGCAAAGCCTGCCTATTACATACGCCTCACGCATTGGATATTACATTCTCTACATAAGCCTCTTACCATCAATTTATTGACTGCTGATGATGTTGAAATGAAGTGGAAATGGAGCAGTGGTGGAATTCAAGAGCAAGGATATAAATCTTGAGAAAATACGCTTGCTAGCGGTAACTGCCGACACCAACTACTGCCTTAATGGTGCAAATGTGGTGTTAAGATGGCAGCATACGACAGTAGAAAAATGTGGTGGTGCCCCATCGTGCTGAAACCACATGGTGCAGCGAATTACCAATGGTACTTCCTTCAGCAATTCCGGCAATACATCCTGCAGGAACGTTAAGCAGTGGACTCCATTGCGGTGGCCAGGTAGCAAATAAGGTCACAACAAATGATTTTTGAAAATGCCAGCCCACATGTTGACACTGTAACGCACTTGGTTGAACATAGGGTGCATGTGGTGGGGATTGTGGTGCGCCCAGTTGTGGCTGTTCCTCATGTTGAAGATGCCATCCTGGTGAAATGGGCCTCATCTGTGAAGAGCACAGTTGATTTGAAGTCCGGCCGTGTATTGTTTTCTTGAAGAAACCATTCACAGAAAGTAACACGTGGCCCATAGTCACGATCGCTAAGAACATGAACCTTTCTTGCGTGGTAAGGATGCATTTGATTCTCGTGCAGAACTCGTAGGATCGTTGAATGGCCACCACCCATAGCGCGGCCCACAGCACGTGAACTTATTGCTGGTTGCAGCCTCACACGGCGCAGCTCGTCTTCGTCAAATGCTGCCGTCCGTCTTGTCCTAGGTGATCCAACATTCGGCCTTGTCACTATCGTCGAGCCTTCATCCCACAACTTATGATGCAGCCGAACAAACGTTGCACTTGAGGGTTGACGACGCCTTGGATAGCTCAGCCGGTACAACTCCTTGCCTTGTACTAGTGTTGGCTGCTCCGTACATGAGATGCGCAGGCACAAACTGACTTGCCAGCAACAAAGTCCAGCGTCTCCTACATACCGATTGCATACTCACATGTTTTCCTCGGGAGCACGTCGTTTTGCCTAAAATCGTTTTGCCTAAACGTGATTTTCTACCTTCACTTTTGCCTAAAGCAGTTTTGCCTAAAAGTAGTTTTGCCTAAATTCATTATGCCTAAAATCATTTTGCCTAAACTTTTCTTGCCTAAAAGTCGTTTGCCTAAAGTCGTTTTGCCTAAAAGTCGTTTCATCTAAAAAACCAGCACCTCAATTACGTACCAAAAAATAGTATTGCCTAAAATAATTTCACCTAACCTTCATTTTGCCTAAAGTCGTTTCGCCTAAAATGCAAAAACATGTATTAAAATCTTAAAAACGCGTTTTGCCTAAAGTCGTTTTGCCTAAAAGTCGGTTTTACCTAAATTAGTTTTGCCTAAAGTCGTTTTGCTTAAAGTCATTTTGCCTTAAGTCGTTTTGCCTAAGCTTTAGGCTAAACGACGTGTACTCTTTTCTTCTTCATTCGCGTGGCGGCATGGTGTGGCAGACAAATTGACTACCTCCGCAGGGTTACACAGCGCCTTCTTGTTAGCCTACTTTCCGGAGGAAAAAGTAGGCTTATGAGATCACATTTCTGTCTGTGTGTATGTGTGTGTAGGGCAACAAAGTGAAGCTACATCGAACCGCACTGAATAGGTACGATACTTGGTAAATTTTCCTATCAGTTGGTGATGATTTCACGTTTTTATCTCGTTTCGTTTATTTCCTGTGACCGGTTAAAACTACACACATACCGAACACACTATACTTCTACTGCTTGGAAAGGTTATCAATCATATGAACGAAGTAACAGAATATATTTAAAACAACGATTAATCATATGTGACCTTCCACATGGATCGAAACAATTTAAATATTATTCTATCAGATCTAATGTGAAAAACCGTTTACCACCTAATCCGATAGTTATACAACCTTACTTGACAGAACGCAATTCGCCAATGTTGATATTATAACTACTACACTAAACCGTTCAAGATAAATATTTCACAGCTCACGCAAAACGATGATGCTGTAAACCAAAAATGTTGTACAAAACTAAAAACTCCTGCAGAGCGTAAAAAATCTGCGCAACTACAAAGCGATACTTTCAACTGGTGACTGTGTGTTCAACTTATTTACAATATTAACATGTTATTACTCAGTTAATTGCTCTCATAAGCTTCGTTGGCTTACATTGACTATTTTTTTTTTTTTTGTAAATGTAAGGCACAAGTACAAATTTATACACTTTTAATAATGAAAAAGTCCGTAAAATGTCGAAATTCTATCAACTACGTGAAAAGGGAATAAAAAGGATTTGTGTTACACAGATAGTGATGATGAATACAAGGTCGATATTTAATACCGTGAAGTGTTTCGTGTAGATATGAATGTCACATAGTCAATAGCAATCGAGTAATAGCACTTAGGCGAAGTAGGTCATTTAAAGTACTAAAATTATGTCACTTCATGGTAGTTTTCTCAGAAGTTGGCTGCAACATACGATAACGATATTAAAAATTTATATGACAGAGAAAAATCAAGCGAAAATTATTCATGCAAGAATTTTCATACTTTCGCAATCTTCTCAGCGTTGTGCATAAATATATTTACAGCTGAAGTAACGATCAAACGCAATCACTCAAGTATCTCATTAATAATTTATTTCATTATGAATATACTCACTTCTCCGGACAGCCTTAACTCAGGAGTAAGACCGTTGTTCGTAGCACTGAAGATATTCGGACTGGCGCCAAACGTGTCACAAGTGACGTCCTGCTCGTTTACAGAACAACTAATGGAAGTATCATACAGTCTGTATACACGATTGTAATCATTATAGGTTATTCATACAGTCTTTACTATAATAAGCATTGAGAAGATAATAATGATGATTTGAGAAAGATCACTGTCTTGCTCACTGCCGCTGCACTGATCCCGTGTGCAAGCTCTCGTCTTAGTGAGATCGTCAGAAGAATACGTTATATGGACAAAGTGCTTCTTGCACCTTCCTGGGTAAAATACCGACACATTTACTCATTCTTATGGGTTCAAGTTTTCTTATTTGCTGTCATAGAAAGTAGTTATTTCGCTATGGTCTTCAATTTTGCATACCCCTTTCCGAAATTTGGGTGGCATTTAAGCTGTTTTAGGAACATAATCATCACTCTAGGAGCTTTTTTATATTTGGACATACTTGTTCTGATTTCAAAAGAAATAGTTCACCTAAACAAAATAATTGAAGATCTCAGCGAGAAACACACACTAGCTAATGATCTACGTGATGAAATATTACTATGCAGTCTCTTCATTGTGGAATGTGACTCAGTCATGTCTTATACCGTCCAACAAACAGCACCACGCAGACTCAAGTAACTCAAGTAACTTATTCTTATTTACCTAACATAAGACAGACGTTTTATTACCTTCAAGAAATTATTACATCAGTGGGTAGTAATTTTGGCCTTCTGATTCTTGTTATCTTCATATCGAGCATAACTTATCTTATACACTTCGCTAACATGACTATTTATATGATAAACAATACAAAGAAAATAAACTTTTACTAAACCATTATTTTGCGCAATATGGGGTATAATTGATTTTTCTCTTATTGTATTCCAACATTTATCCCACAACATGTAATTGATAAAAGTAAGAAGACAATATGGCTTCTACACAAGTTGCCATGATGGAACTGCAGATATTTTCCCAGCAGTTGTTGGAGAGGCTAGTGGTTTTCAGCGCTTGGGGATTCTACAACTTGGATCGCCGCACTTTCTTCTCTGTAATAGGCACCTTGGCTTCTTGCGTCGTTATCTGGATTCAGCTACACAAATCTTACTGATATAACTCGGTAGGCGACACTTTTGTGCGTTTTTGTACAACTTGTTTGAAACATTGCCGGTGGTACATGTTTACGTAGAACCAGATTATGGTTGAATTCTGAAATTTCTAACCGAACTATTACGTGATCTTCGAATGATTTTTGCAATACGAGTGAATAACAAACTGAAATAATTGATTGGGTAAACGCTTTTACATGGGAATGTTACTGAGTTGCAGAAAACCCATAGTTTTTGGTTGCTTATTTTTTTCGTAGTTAGTCCTTTTATGTAGCAGTTACTTTTTTGCGTCTCAGTAATATTTACCAACAATGTCGTTTATAAAAAAATTTCACTTTGTTAAACAATAGGGATACATAATATTATAATAATATGTATTGAAATAATTGATTGCAACATTTCAGGTAAAATATTTAACACGAAGCTTTTCAATTGTAGGTATTCTTAGTAATTTACTTCACGTATTCCTAATTGTAAATGTTTGTTTACGTGCATTTGTAAATTTTTGACGTGTTTATGTAAATAACATCCTTAGCAAACACATGCATTTGTGCTTTTGGGGATATATGATAGTGAGTTTTTACAAATGCTTTGCAAGAATTTTAAATGTAAAGTAAATGTTGCTTGTCTTTTAACGGTTGCACAAACTTTTTGTAAAAAAACGCAAAGCGTGTACCTGTACTTTAGTTTACTCGTACCAATTTTAGCAAGATAGTTTCTTACGTTCCAGAACATTATCTTTTTTCAACCTCAGTTTTTTAAAAAAGTGTGAAGTTAAACAAAATTGGTTGGCCTGCTCCACTTATTGCATACGCAGTATAAGACAATAAGATCAGAAATAAGAATGTTTACACTGTAACGTTCTTTACATGAATGTCTCATGCATATTTATGTTTTGGAAACGAAAAATCTTTGCTTTACTTCTGTAACAGATTGAAATACAGTACAACATGTGACATATCCGTGCAACGTTTAACTAACCTACTGTATGTAGTATGACACAGAACTTCATTACTGTTTGCAGAAAATAGTCTAATCAAATTTTAATATTCTGATCGAATAGAGATTATTTGCTGGGGTACGAGACAGCGTTCGGCTTACGCAAAAAAAAAAATCTAACACTTATTCCAGTGATGTAATTTTAAAACATTTTGTTGCTTAGTATTTCAAACAATCTTTTTATTTCTCCCTGACATGTCTCTGTTTACAGTTTTAAAATTATTTCTACTTTATTGAAAATTAATAATTTTTTAACTTAACCTTCGCAATTTTCTGCTCATACAGCATCTCTTCAATCAATTAGTTCGACTTGTCTGTTAAGAAAGTTATACTTTGTTTATATGCGTGAGTGAGGCAATTGATTTAACCGTCGACATTTTCATTTTATGCCACACATGTGTTTCTTTTAATGTTATTTTGCTATGAATGTTGATGGTACGGGTAAGCAAGACAAGGTAACTATGCCTTACGTCTGTTAGATATTAAAGAAATTTGAAAAGGTGACACACATCACAATGGTGGAAGCTGAAAAGGAGTCGGCCATGGCCTTTGTTATGATAATATTCTAACATTCACTTAAATCTAAAACATTCTGTAAAATTTACAAAGATTTTCTTTGTGCATATACAAATTCTTGTAAAGTACAAAAATCATTCGTTTACAAATTTACTAAGGTAAAGTTATAATACTGTAAAGGAGTTTCTTGCACATACCGAAATATTTCTCCTGTGTTAATATTTTTTTAAATTACAAGGCATTTCTTTGTAGTTTGACGAGCTTTTGTAAATGTATTAAAATTTTCCTCGTAAAATTATTTGGTTGAAAAGTTACAATGATTTTCTTTATAAAAAGAACTTAAGAAAAATATTTAGTTCACCAAAATCACATGTTCGCCGGAAATTACATAATTATACAAATATCACATCCTTGGAACTCGCTTTTCTAGAATAATGTGAGGTTTCATGTTGATTGCATGCTAATATTAAAGGAAATAAGGTTATCACTGAACCGTACCCTGGTTGTATACAAATAAACAAAGACCAAATAGCACGGAATTCAAGGTGGCTTAGAGGAAAGATGCGTGTTCGAATGTAAGTAACTCGACGAATTTTTTTTATTTGAAAAAATTCGTGAGAAATTTTTTTTTATTGAAAAGTTATTTGACAAAAAAAAAGTTAAGTGTCATTATTACAGCAAAAAAAAAAAAGATGGTTTTCCTTATTGCTAATACAAATACAAGGCTATCTCTTGTAATTTTATCAATAAATACTTCGTATTTTTTTACAAGGGCAACCATTGCAGTGTTTTCATAGGATATTCTTTGTAACAGTAGAACAACTTTGAGTGTTGGAACGCGTTCGAATGATCATAAGACACCGAAATTTGTATTTTCGGTGCTGGGGATCTATCCCGTGTCCTTTATAACGGAGGTGTCCTGCAACCTATAACTTGGTCAAGGGTAGGCTATATTAGTAATGACCTAGTGGTAAACTACTTTATGTTCTGCAGATTCGGATTAAATTCTGAGTGACTAAAGTACTCTAATGTCTCTAAAAATTGTGAGTCTTGTAAAAATACAATTACTAAAACAATTACGAACAACTTTAAACTCCATGTTATAAAAACTGCTCAGAAAACCAAGGCGTATCTGTAACATCATATGATATGAATATTTACTTACACTCTCTAGAAATGTAATCGAATCAATCTATATGTTGTAAATATTGTGCAAACAAACTGTTGTATAGCAATAATGCTAATCAAATAATTTAGTTTTGGAAAGAAACCGTCAAATTTTGAAAGGCTGCACTGGTGACTCTCTAAAATTATCTGTCATCTTGGCACCTTGTTTAATGTAGCAGAAATACATTATGTCGTAATATCGCATACAAGACTAGTAATTAAAATTGATCAAAAATAGTTTCAAAACCATTATTTATATTTTATTATCGTGAACATTTGTGAAACAATTTCAACTCAACCTAACCTAGCATAACAATACTAATAAAATAATATACTGAAAAATTGTATAAACATTTAGTAAGAAATATGTTGTAATAAATAAAAATAAAATGCGCAAGTTCCAAGCATTTGTTGGTAGTGATGATTAGGCCTACGTGGAAATATGTATTGACAAAACTATATAAATACAAGTGTGGCAATTTATTAAAACAAACATTTATAAAGGACATCATATATTGAAACAGTTAGAAAAAATTTTAATTCGTGCATTATGATCATGTGTAACAAATGAGTATGTTGGATTTTAAAGATTTTCAAGAGCCAACGCAAAATCTATGTGTGGAAGTATTATTCACATATAATACTAGAAAGATTGAGGACCTTTATAAAAATGGCAAAAAGTTGTTTTCAGAAAATTATATGTATTTTAGAGGATGGTATTTTTTTCATATACTTAGAGCATATCTTTATTAAAAACATAATAATGGTGAGTTTCCAGAAAATACTGTACATGGGTTTGATTTCAATGTAAAATACTTTTTGGATGAAGGCACGTTTTTGGAATCTCTATGTATAAAAGTGTTGACTGTTTGACTGACATATCAAACTGCTAGACCTACAAACGTGAATTTTGATGGTAGGTTCCTCTTAGGGCTTATGCAAGCACTATTAAAGAATTTTTGAAAATCGACCTCTAAGAAGATGAAATGTGTTTTCAAATAACCTTCGATATAGCTCGAACCTGAAGGCTTAACGCCGTGATTTTCACTTCAATAAGACACTGATAAAACGCATGTTTCCGAATTCAGTATTTTTAAAAATTAAATATTAAGGGGATGAAGTGACCTGAAATGTGTTGTCAATTAATTATCGATATTTATCAAACCCTTCGGGATACATAGTTGCATTTTGATTCAAAATAATGCTTACGTAAATACGCAAAAAGTATTTGCAGGATTTTTCGAAATTCAACTCCCAAAGAGTAGTAAGGGGGAAATGTGTTTTTTTTATTAATCGTCCGTACAGCTCGAACCGGTTCGGAAGCAATAGAAGAATATTCGAAAACACATTTAATGTCTTTTCACCCCCTTAATTAAAGAATTTTGACACGTCTTGAAGTCTTATCCAATACACTTCAAGACGTGTCGAAATTCTTTAATAATGGGGGTGACAAGACATTAAACGTGTTTTCGATTATTCTTTCATAGCTACCGAACCGGTCAAAACCTGTCAAAATATCAAAGTACTGTACGCTTTAGAATTATGTTTATGTAAAGGCCCAAAATATTATTTCAGAAAATTTTCCAAATTAGTTTTAAAGATGAAAAAAAAAAATGTAAAGTGTGTTTTCGAATGGCGATCGATATAAATCGATCTCAATGAAATTTTGATATCAACGTAGTTTTTGCTCAAGATTAATGCTAACTTAAATACCTGAAAAGTGGTTCACTGATTTTTAGACATTGTTTACCTTAGGGGGTGAAATGTTACGAAACGGGATGAAAGAGGTTTTCAAATTATCCTCTATATGTCTTGAACCCAACGGGCTATCGTCACAGTTTCCATTTAGATGAGACGCCCACACAATAGCTTTAATTGTCTGTAAAGCTTTTTACAATATTCGAATGATAAGGGGGTGCAAATACATGTAATGTGATTTAAATAAATCTACGAGTGCTATCGAACCCGTCGAGGTATAGCGTTGTTTTTCGTTTTATGGTGATGTGTACATACATGCCCGTAAACGTATTTCAGAAATCTTCAAAATCCGAATTTTTAGGGCTGCGAAGGTATTAAAAAAAATGTTTTAATGAATCGTAGATTACGCTTTGACTCAATGGGTTATCGTCGTGATTTTCCCCTCAATTGCGTACCTATACAAATGTTTAAACTGTGATGGCATGACTTTGTGAAATTCGATAACTGAAGGGGTGAAATTACGTAAAATTTCTATTTTATTTACCCCATATTATCTACCTATCAGTCTCTGCTTCAGAATGAAGCTTACTTAAAAATTAAAAATAAGTACGTCAGTTTTCATACTGATAAAATTACTCTCAAATTCCCAAGGGGGGTGGGACGTATTCTTAGTAAACCTTTCAAAGCATACGGTCCGAAAAAGCAAGTACATCCATAGAGAAGTAGTTATTTATGGAGAAGTTAACCTTCTTCAATTATATCGTTACATATGGCTATACAACCTCTGTGTGCCTAGTGATGGTTTATTTAATTAATTGTTATGAACTTCCGACGGTACGTATTGAAGGCACAGTTTTCAATTGTTGTGATCGAGTCATTGTACCACGTATATTACTTTTTCTTTTAAGTATGAGTTGAATCAATTAATAGAGTTAATTTTTGATCTGCATTCTAGTTCAACAATCAACTAGAAAAAATGGTCTTATTCTTGTAGGACTAAAGTGTTTCCAAGACTGTTTCATCTTGAATTATATTGTCCAGTCCGAGATTTAACAGGCGTAAACATTTTTCTGGAAGGGAAAAATTTTGGGTCTCCATTCTCTAGCCTGAAGTGTTCGAGGATGCAATAAAGCATTTTGTAAATTTTTTCAAAGGACTTTTAAATCTTGAAAGAAGTATTATGTTAGCTGGTGTGAACTAACTGTCCAATATTAAATTCTTGTTCTGAATATTTACTATTTGTGCAAGTTTTGTCTGAGTAATTTAAATTATATTACAAAATACTCTCTCTTATTTGTCTATTTTGCTACGACTATAAATATGGCCCGGGGCAGTAATAAGAGTGGCAGGGATAGAATCACGACAGATTTTCATGTGGGAAACTATAGCTACGTAGCCAGCTGCAGAGTAAGCTCAACCTGCAGCTTGGTTATCCTAGCACTTAATGGCCAAGTTACTAATCTGGCATACAAAGAGGTCCTTCCATTGAATGAACATTCGCTGTTACGAGTAATACACGCGTGCGATGTCACGGGTGGACTGCTAAATAACTTCACATATATTACAGTACGTTCGTCTTTTATGCGGTCCTACACCTATCATCTGATTGCGATGAAATTTCTGGCAAAAAATTGGGTGGGGAGAAAGAAAAAAATAGGTAGAGGGACAGAACAGGATACTAAAAAAAAAAGTAACAAACGTTTGTAAGTTGTATGTGTTAACCCGCGAAGTTATCAGTCGAAAAATACTAACTTTTGGAGGGAGGGAGTCAAAATTGGGTGTAAGGGTAGAACAGGGTAACCAGAAAAATTAATTATAAAAAAAAATAATTGGTTAGTTGTGTGTGCGCCCACGAAGGTTTCTACAAACACAAATTATACTTTGTGGGAGATGAGAGGCAAAACAGGGTACAGTGGTAGAACGGGAACCCAAAAATTTTTGTGGAACAATTTTCCTTTTCTAAATGTTTCTAAAACGGACAGTAATTGCCCTTATAATCATTTTGTACAATTTAGTACATTTTGCAACATTTTGTTTCAAAATGTTATCGCATTAAATTGAAAACCCCGCACACGAAATTGAGGGAACAAGCAATATACTCATCTTAATTTCTTTGAAAACTTCATTAATCATGCTTAAATATTACTAAAACTTCTGAAATATTGGTAAAAATTATAGCACAATTTCAGCGCAAAATTGGGTTGCCTCAAATTTGACTTGACTCGAAATCACTAATTGTTACAGTAATTTTAGGTTAATTTGGGTTAATTTTTGTGCTAAAATTACTAAACTTGAGCCAACTCAAATTTTGTGCTGAAACCTGTATTTACCATACTACGGACATAGTTGCGCACGCATCGTTCGCTTAGCACCACTAGCGTGTGTACAGGGTGTCATTGCACTGTTGGTGCGCAACATGGAGAGTTCTGAAAAATAGCAGATATGCATCTAATTTACAGTGCTGCTGTACGCGTCTGTATGCGTAGACATCTCCAGACAGACCCTGTCCAGACCATCGGATGTTTTTGTCTGTTGATAGACGGTTACGTGAGACTAGATCATTTACAGCATGCATGTATGACACCGGCGTGAGACGCAACGTCAGACCAGCCAGGTTTGAAAAGGACGTATTGGAACACATCGCCGATTCGCCATCAAGGAGCACACGTGTAATCGCTGGCACAATGCATGCCAGCCAGCAAAGTGTGTGGAGTGTTCTGCATGAACAACAGCTACACCCGCTTCATTGCGAAAAGGTGCAAGCATTACAACCAATTGATTCTTCAGCCAAGAGTCGATTTTGTTCGCAGGTATCTGCACCAACGCGCAGACAAACCTGGCTTTCCTCGCAGCATTTTGTGGACCGACGTGGCTTCTTTTACGCAATGGCGTTTTCAGCAGTCGAACCAGTCGCGTATGGAATGGCATTAACTCACGTGCAATGTTTGAACACTGCCATGAAGTGATATTTGCTGTTAATGTCGGCGACAACCCTATTGGACAGTAATTTTTGACGGCGCGTTTGACTGGTCGCATTTATGGACAGCTTTTAGATGACATACTGCCAGTTTTGTTGGATGACGTGAATTAACAATAATGCCCACTTTTGTGGTACTAGCACGACGGAATTCCTGCACACTTCACCATGCTACCACATTTGGTGAGCGATGGACAGGCAGCGATGGACCTGTGAACTGGCCACCACGCTCCGACGACCTGACGCCACCCGATTTTATTATTTGGAATAATCTCAAAATACTAGTATATGAGACCCCTACCAACACAGTAGCTGAACATGGCAGCCGGATTATTGTCGCCTAGGAACTGGAAAATTTCGCGAATTCAATGACCTGCAGGTTAGAACCCATTGTACTGTTGCATGCTGTGTTTCTGAGGGCGGGCTGGATGGGGCCTGTATCGAAACACCTTGAGGGCTGGCCCATGACTTAAAGCCCGAGTGTCTCATAGTGGGAATCCCGCTGAAACTACGTCATAGATACCTGTCCCAACTGCGTTTTTGTCCTGCGAAGCGGCCTACGTGACTCGAATCTCGTCCGAAACATGATGAAATGTCTAATTTTAGACCCTTGTAATGCGGTAATTCCTCGACTGTTTCGAGGAGTGTAAAACCGCAGAATCGGCACATTGGGGGAGAGTTCGCTATTGGACGTGCTAGAGGAAGGTGCTACGCCTGTGGAGATAGACTGGTGAAGACATCTTGGTGACGTCAGAGTCTACTGTGAGGCGGCAGGCGACTACCTTCAGAGCAGCGTTGGACGAACCAAGAGGACTGCAGCGGCGGGCTGACGGGCGAAGAAGGTACGCGATGGGAGTCGAACCGAAGACCTCAAGAGTGAAGACAGCGGTGCACTCGGGGTGCTGCGCAGCACACGACGATTCATCACCACGGCGGACTATTAAGGTTGTACACTGTCACTACTTGAAAGACTGTTGATTGGATATATGACTGAATTTTATTGTGATTTGTACTGTTTAATTAATTGATGGTAGAAATTTTTTGTGCTTTAATTGTCAAAGTTAATTAACGTGTCTGTGACACAGTAGTAATTGTGTGCATAACTAATTGTGTTGTGAGAGTTATAGTTGATTACTGTTTTGTGTATTTCGTAGCTTCGTGAGCTATTAGATCCAGTACTTAATTTAACTCTTTTATTTCTAATTTCAAATTTAATTTTCAATTGTAAAGGTGAATGATTACAAGAAAAATGTCAGCTGAAATAGAAGCACTAAAAGCCTTCATTAAGGGATTGAGTGGCCAATTAAGTGGCCAAATCAATTTTGTCATAGGTAGTGTAAATGCAAATGTTGATAGTGTAAGTGAAAATGTAGATAAGAAAATAGAAAATGTAGTAATCTTGTAGATAGTGTAAATGAAAATGTTGATAAGAAAATAGATAGTGTAGATAAGAAAATTGATAGTGTAAGTGAAAATGTTGATAAGAAAATAGATAGTGTAGATAAGAAAATTGATAGTGTAAATGAAAATGTAAATAAGCAGGTAGATAGTGTAAAAGAAATGGTGTACCAGGAAATAGATGCTGTAAACGGGAAGGTAGGCAGAGTAAAGGAAGAGATCGACAATGTGAACCAGAAGGTAGACAGCATAAGCGATAAGGTGGAACAGCAAATGAGTGATCTAAGGAAGGAGTGACAAGACTTTTGTCAGCGTCAAGAAGGTAGCCATCTTGTTACCAGAGAAGACAAGGTCACTGCTGAATCAATACCTGAAGGCGGCGAAGAGAATACCACGAAGTTTGAACCAGGCTGTAGTGTGGTTCACAACCAGGCAGAAAATGGGCTGCAGAATGTTAGTGTATCTAGTGTACCTGCATCGAACATGGGAAAGGAGATTTCTGTCAAGCCTGCTCCTTACGATGGCGAAACTCCATGGCGAGAGTACCAAAACCAGTTCGAGATTGTGGCAACCATAAATGGTTGGTCTGACCAGCAACGCGCCTACTATCTTGCAGCTGTGCTGAGGAGACCTGCCCTCAGTATACTCCAGTCGCTTCCAGAACAACAACGGCTGGAATACTCTACATTAGTTACTGCCCTGGAGTTGCGCTTCGAAAACAAGTACTTGCGACATGCCCATCATGCCCAACTAAGGAGCCGCACCCAGAGACCAGGGGAGCCACTGCAAGAGTTGTGGCAGGACATTGTGCGACTCGCCCATTTGTCGCTCGAGGGATGTCCAGAACAGGCACGAGACATCATAGCAGTCGGTTTCTTCGTCGATGCCATTGCCATTGCCAATGTAGAGATGTGCCAAGCAGTGCGCCTGGCCGCCCCTAGGACTATGCAGGATGCCCTGGCCAGAGCACTGGAGGTCGAATCTGCAAGAGGGCCATCAACTCGGCGTGCTGTGCGGGCGGTCGCACTGTCGGGCGATGAAAGAGACAACAGTCTAGAGAACATCCTAAAGAGAGTGGAAACCACAATGAATGAAATTAAGAACAAATTCACTCCGATTATACCCCGCTCTCGACAACAGGGGCGACCAAGCTGTTGGGAATGTGGAGAATCAAGACATCTCAGAGCCCAGTGTCCGCGATGGTTACGGAAAAACAGAAACCAAGAGCAAGATGAGGCTGCCTGATCCGGCTAGGCCTCTGGAAACATGTAAGTACCGGTCTTAAGGGGCGAAGGTCGGTGACTGCGGAAGATAAGGCCCCAGTATTTCTTCAGGTACGCTCAGTGAAACAAGAGTTTGATGCAATCCTAGTGGAGGGCAGTCTGGATAATGTTTATTGCAACATGGTTGTGGACACCGGAGCAATCATTATTGTTGCCCGACCGGACATCTTGGGGCCTTCTCCCCAGCAGTCAAAGGGCCATAATCACATTTATTTGTATGTCGTGTCGTTCTTTTGTCCAGTGACAAGAATTAACAATAAATTCTCTTGACTTGAATTGAAATACGAAGAGAAAGGTGTATTATTCATCATATATTGCAATCTTTTTTGTGACTGAAACGAGAACATTAAAGCAAATAAAACAATAAGATAAATTTGACAGTTCATCCGTGTTTTCCTTCAAACGAGGCTATCACGGCAACCGTCACATATTGACCCCATGTTCCTATGCACTTTTTTTTATAATAAAGACGAGTACTATCACGTCTCAAAATATTACACTTTAGTCTCGACTCACACTAATACATAATAAAAAATATTCATTTGAAACAAGATGTAGTTGGTGGACATATTTGTATCAGAACTAAATTTTTCCAGTTATATCATGCATAATTCTTCAAAATTGAATGTTTCAGTTATTTCAAGTGTAATTATTTTATTAAACTTATTGTAATTAATCAAATTGATTTTACGAAAGTACAACTCATAAACCTTTTCTTCTTTTTCAAGTTAACGTAAATTTTGATCTATATTAGTTTTTCTACTCGTTGTCAAATGTAGTCTGCATCTAGTAACTAATTTGATAGTGCTCAGGGATTTTTAGCCATTTATTACGCGCTAAGCTGTACTCTTTGCGATCAAAACTTTTAGGATCAATAACAATGTGACATTACTTCACTTCAAATATTTTATTTGCGGGCGTAGAATTAACGTAATGGGCTTAGTATCTGTTACATAGTAAGCTTTGAGCAGAAAGGCTGTAATAAATATTCGCTCAAAACAGAAATTTTTATGAAAATTCAGCAATGTTTTTAACTCATTATTACACGCGTTGTCACTCGTATTGTGAAACGATGCCTCTGATCGGCGGGTTTTCTCGGGAATCTCCCGTTTCCCCC
This sequence comes from Medauroidea extradentata, assembly GCA_003012365.1. Lineage (NCBI taxonomy): Eukaryota > Metazoa > Arthropoda > Insecta > Phasmatodea > Phasmatidae > Medauroidea > Medauroidea extradentata. The sequence continues at coordinate 30,237 of PNEQ01035229.1, read as the reverse complement.
CGCTCTTTCATTTAGGCGCTGCTACATACTCACCTCATGTCACCCCTTACCTTTGCTAAAGACATCGATGTCTCTCACTCATTCGTATTGTGAACACTTACACTTTTACGTATGCGAAGGATCATAGTCGGCACCTGTTTGATGGTTTTTATTATAAATATTTATGTTTGTGTTCTAAGTTCCAGCGGTTTGACCCTCAAACCACGATGTTACGGTGATGAACCTGGTGAACCATTTAGATTTGTGCAATTGTATAAAGTAAGTTTTGAGTTATAACATTTATGTTACCGTATTTAGTTAAGGAACATAGTCTCAAAAGGTTTATTGTGTGTATAACTGAAAAAATTAATACTTATTGCGTTTGCTTCCTTTCGTCGAAAAAAAAAGGCTACTTCAAAATTGAGGTGTGTAATTAAGTTATATCCTTTTTTCCCTTTAATTTCTGGCGATAATATATCAACTCAACATTCGCAAATTTCATTTGTAAAATACGTACTACAATTGTTTTAATAAAGTGCAACAAGCACTTTAATATAATGTATCCATTTGTTTGCAGTGATCGCCATTTCAAGCGGGAAGGTAGTGTGGTTCGCGATGTGGCTAGAGCACTCGCTTCTCTCCAAGGCGATCCGGGTTCGATTTCCTGAGGGGTCGGTCTTCGGATTACATATTTAAAGCCCATCACAGGGTTTTCGCACTCGAGTAATCTATGACGGGTAATTTGTTATGACGCGCCAAAAACATAACTTTATACAGTTGCAATTACAGAAGTATTATACATCCGACAACATAGACGAGTGAATATTAATATTATGATAACAATTTAGACAGTTCAGTCGGTTTAGGATGGGCAGTTGCGAAATTGGCCGTGGCCCTTAACGACAATTTAAGAAGAAAAAAAAAATTGAACCGTTATGAAGCAACTGTCACTAACTTGAAAATGGCTATAACTTCCAGGAAATAAAAAATTTTGAACCATTATGAAGCAACTGTCACTAACTTGAAAATGGCTATAACTTCCAGGAAATAAAAAGTTTTAATTTCAAAATTTAAAAAAAATTTTGGCTTGTGAAATAAGGGCGGAGAAATAAACATGAGTCAAATATGTCAGGGAAAATAATCGAAAACAAGCTACTACTATTTTGCTAATAGGTTGTCACAGCAAATGTATCGTACATATGCATTAATTAAAATAATTTTGCTAGTAACTATCTACCGGTCACTTTTAGCGAGGTAAAAAAAATGTGTGTGTGTGTGTGTGTGTGTATACGTACATATATATAAAGTTATAAATAAACAACGTCGCCATTGAAACAATAAAAATTAATGTTTGATAACATTTAAGTTATTAAAATTACGAAGTCTTATGATCCAAATTTCACGAACATCCGCAATAATTGTGGCACTAAAATGTTTGCAACTGCATACAAATAGCTGGAAGTGAACACAGAAGGACGATGTTAACTTGCAATCATGCTTGGCTAATTATATGTCATAAATATTAAAATATCATCTTAAGTAACAATGAGAGTTGACAAGTTAAATTGTGACGTCATGTAAAGTCATGTATTATTGACTGGATTTCACTGCATTCATTAAGTTTTGGCCGCACGGTAGTATAGCGGTTAGACCACTTGCCTCCTACCATGATTTCAGTTGTAAAATCTGCGGCTATCGCCGTTTTCCAGCGGTTTTTTCGGGGTACTTCCATTTTGTGTATCACATTTTACGTCACAGATCCATACTCCCAACATTCATCTCTTCTCCCAGACATGCGATATCGCTGCTGAACGCTGGCTAAAAAAATTTACATTATAACATTACAATGTAAATTAGAAAAAAAATAGTTTCAATTATAAGTACTGACGGGAGAAGTGGTACTTGTGAAGTGAGGGTAGCGTAGGGGTGGTTATGTATGTTGTCAAAATCAGTCAGAAGAATTATAAATATTTAAAATTGGTTTTAAATAAATATGGTGTTTGCAACTTATTGTAACCAAATATCTGATGGGATAAAGGGAAAAGTTTACTAAAAATACATTTTATAATAAATGTAATGAAAAATATATTATATATTACAGAAAATTCAAAAAATCACGGTTTGTACAGTGAAAATAATATTCAAAATAATACTATTGCCTTTTAGTTTTGATGTTCCGAAACCACCCTCAATAATAAGAGAGTGCAGTCACATGGCTGATGTGAAATGACAGTTAAAAATATGCGTTTTGGAACATTGAGACTAAAAAAAAGGAAAACATTTTTAATGTACAAAGGAATTTTGAGGAAAATCAGGAAGATTTTGGACATTATTAAAGAAAGAGAAATGTTATAGGGAAAAATGGAAATGTTAAATAAAATGAAGGCAGTTGTCCGAGGTGCCACAGTTGCCAGCCACTGTCTACTCCAGTACACACACCACCGCAGTGCAACCAGATTAGTAGCCGTGGTATTAAATATGTAATTAATGTTTTTAATTGATCTCATATCGTTAAATTCGATGACATTACCTGGCTACAATATACGAAATATATACATATGAACAGTCCACTAGCACAGACAATAACCATAGGTAACTATTAAACTAGTTTTCCGTTTGGTGACAGTGTTTTCATCTATTCATAATGTTGATATGTTTCCACTTAGTTAATTGGTATCACCTGCTTCATTCACTTATTTCCAATAATTTTCTGGTAATACTAGGAGACAAATTTAATTTAGACTCTTAGTTTAATGAAAAGTCATAAATCATTCAAAAATCCATAACACTTGAAAAGTGGGCAAAAATATTGCTGTAACACAAACAACACTAGTGCATGCACAGTCGATATTTAACACCATTAAGAGTTTTATGCAGATATATACGTCATGTTACAAGTAGCAATGGAGTTGTAGCACTCGGGCGAACAAGGCAATGTGTACAAGCTAAAATTACTTCACTTCATTGTCGTTTTCACCGCAGTTGTGTGAAAAACAAGCGTACATTTTTTATGCAGAACTCCCCGTTTGTAGCACAATGGTACTAAACACACATTTTTACGTCTGAATTAGCCAACAAGTGTAACTACCCAAGAAGTTTAGCAATAATTTGTTTCATCATGAAGATATTCAATTCACCGAAGAGCCTTCGTTCAGCGGTAAGACCGTTGTTCGTAACTATGAAGATATTTGGACTGGCACCAATCAAACGTGTCACATGTGACGACCTACGTATTTACAGAACACCAACTGGAGGCATCATACAATCCGTAACATACACGACTGTTCTCATCATAGGAAGTTTAATCAGTCTTCATCATCAACATCATCGAGAAAAGAAGCAATATGTTTTGCGAATGATCACGTTCTGGCTCGGTTCCGTGCCGGGTATTTTGTGTGCGGTCACTGCACTGATCTCGTGTTCAAGCTCTCGACATAGTGAGATCTTCAGAAGAATATGCTCTATGGACGAAGTGCTTCTTCCACCTTCCTGGTTGAAACACCGATACATCAGCACATTCTTATGTGGTCAAGTTTTCTTAGTTTCTGCCATAGAATGCTATTATTTCGCTATGCTCTGTGACAGGCCTATATGGTCGACACCCTGATTGGGTATGTTTAATAGTTATCAGTGTCAACCATCATAAATTAATGTGCAATAATAACTATGTTTTGCGACCATTCATTCTCTTCGTCATTGTATCAGGATCACATTGCAATAGTTCTCATTAAAATACCATCACTGTACCAAGTTTTATGTTTAAAATAAGGAATTGTATATGTTTTGTCTTTGTGAAGACGAGGGAGAGACGAGCAGGTGCATAGTGTGTCTTGGGGCCTCACCCCACCCCCGCTCGAACCACCACCCTAGCTGGTCACGAGGGGAGGGGTCCAGCCAATGGCTTTGCTAGTTGTTACTGTGTTATAGATATGTAGTAATTAAGAAATCATAAATGTTAATCAGTAAATGAACCATTTTATGTAAATGAATGTAAATAGCGACGAGAAATTAAGCAATGATTTAATAAATACGGTTCTGGCCGGAATTGTTGTCCTCGAGAGGCGGGGCCATCGGGTGTAAGCTGACTCCTAATTGGCCCAAAACGAACAGGAGCTTGCTGACCAAGTAACGGGGGGTTTTGGCGCAAATCAGAGAGGGAGAAGCGAGCCGGCGTCGGTCCGGGACGGACGTTGTCAAGCGACAGGGTCGTCGGCGAGTCGCGGCGACGGTAGGGCTGAGTGCCACCGTCATGCGTCGAAGCTAGGCATCGATACGCGGAGTATTGTGGGCCGAGGCGCCATCATCGTCGTTGTTTTGGGCGTCGGGACGCCATTAAGAGTTCGCCGAGTCACAAAGTACGTCGGGTCGAGACACCTCTGGTTAGTAATTGGAGAGAGACAGTGATTGCGAGGCATTTGATATTCTAATTAGTTGTCGGGGCTCCGTGCGCGCGACTGTATTGCTTAAGAGCCATACCGACAAATCGACATCAGTATCGGCCGCCCCGAGAGGACTGCGACGACGTGCTACCCGGACAAAAAGACTTGCAACTTTTTCATTATCTAGTATCATATTATCCAGAACTTGCACACAGCAACAATAGACGACCAAACACCCGCAGAAACCGTTTAAAAATAATAAATTTATTAAATAACAACGAGACGAACGTCGTAGGTCTTCTATTATGATAACCGTGTTGTGAGACTACGGTTGCTTTTAAAATGGTTTATGGATAAAATCATTATTTTGGGAATTTTTATATATCTGAACACACTTCTTCTGATTGCAATGGTGATGGTTTACCTGAACAAAGAAATTGAAGCTCTGTGCGAGAAACACTCACCAGCTAATCATATACTTAATTGAATACCACATTGCAGTCCTTTTATCGTGGAATGTAACTCAGTCACGCCTCATACTGCCCACCAAACTGCACCGCGCAGAATCCAAGTAGTGAACTGCAGCATAAATTCTTCTTTACTGAATCACACCACAGAGATATCTTACTGCCTTCAAGAAATAATGATATCAGTAGATAGTAATTTTGGATTTCTAATACTTGTCACCGTGATGTCAGGCATAACATGTCTTACACAATTAGCTCACGTGACTATTGATATGTTGAAGAATACTATGCATAAATTAGACTTGGAGTACACTCTTAACACATTCGTTTACATTTTTTGGGATATGATTAATTTTTTTTCTTATTGTACTTACTATGTTTATCTCTCAATATTTAAGTGATACAAAAGAGAAGACAATATCGCTTCTACACAAGTTAAGTCTCAAGAAATCTCTCAGTCCAGCAGCCATGTTGGAGTTGCAGATATTTTCCCAGCAGTTGTTGAAGAGGCCAGTGGTTTTCAGCATTTGGGGATTCTTCAACTTGGATCGCCGCACCTTCTTCTCTCTGTTAGGCATCTTGGTCTCTTACATTGTTCTAATAATTCAACTACACTTAACTTAAAGATAACCCTGTAATGGCGATTAGCGATGTCGTCACTTTCTTGCCTATTATGTACACCTCGTTGGAAACATTGACGCTGATACATGCTTACCAAGTCCTTGACTGTAGAATGTAGCCTATGTAACTATTTAAATCCAGTGTTTTGTTAAGAACAAAACCAACAAATGTGTCGTAAAATATTAAGCATATTTATATAACTGAAACTTTTCATAATTCTCTATGCTTGGAAAATTAATTTGCGTATTATTTATTGGAAATATTTTAGTTACTTTCGTTTGGCTTTTTTTGGCATGTATAAACCCCAATGTAAGCATTTATGCATGTTGTGATGTGTGAGTCTGCAAGATTTTATAGAAATGCTTGGACGGACTTGTAAGTTTGGAGTAGTATTCACTAGTCTGGTATAGCTGGTATCATCTGTGAAAAATGTGAGTTACGTGTACGCATAGCCTGTACAGTGTAAGTTTGCCTTATTTTGATATTTCGCTTCTGAGAAGAACATCTTAAATAGGTTTGCAGAGTACCTAGCTTTTCAAGTTGTAATGTTGCTTTAAATGTCAACATCAGGCAAATTTGTTAGCGCACATATTATAAACATTGATTATATTATACTGTATTTTTAGGAAGGTAGTTATTCATGTCCGAGTAGAAATTGGTTAGCACGTTGCTTATTTTTTTTAAAAGTTGTTTGGGAGAATGTAAAGAAAGTTTGTAGACATGATACACATTTTGACGTCGAGTTCTTAATTCTTTAAGAGCTGAAGTAAGATTGTTTATGTAGTTAACTTGTTTATACGCACATCTTTTTCACGTCTATTGTTTGGACACGAAAAATCTTTGCTTTATGTTTGTAACATATTGTAATAGAATGCAACACAGCTAGCCGTACTGCGACCGACTTTCGTAAATAATATAACGTACAAGTTTTACGACGTTCCTTTCTTTGATGTTTACTGTTTGTCGTATTTTTTTTATGTATAGATTTTTTTTTAAATTTTGATGATTATTGCGGTGTTAGGTTTAATAAAAACAAAATCTTATCAATTTCAATCATTCGATGGTGCACCGAGTTACTGACTCCCGCGGACGTGGCGGATATTCATACTAACCCGTCAATCTCACGTGGTCGCTACACTGAGTGAATGTTGAATTAGTAGCACCCCGTCTTCTGCCGTCGCCGCTGGTTAAGTGGTCTCGTCGGCGGTCTGCCGCCCCGACATAGTGACCCTTAAAACTCCGCTTGACCACCGCAGTTAATGTCGCGCCGCCGACCAACTTCACTCGCGTCCCGGTTCCTTCCGGCCCGCGATGTTCCCGCTCTCCCGACGTTGTCAATTAGCTGATCGGGTCGTCTCGTGAGCGGTCTGCCGCCCTGACCCGTCGACGCCCGAACCCCCGAAGTCCCCCAACGACGCGAGCACCGCCTCGCAGCTTCCTTCCTCGCCCGCGGTCAGATTAGATCTCCCTCCTCTCTCCACACTGGCCGAAAACCCGCCACCGGTCCCGGTATTGGAAATCTAGCCAATGGCAAGAGAGCATGCAGAAACAGCTCCGCCTACCGAAGCCAGCACTGTAGGGCACCATCGCAGGATTTATTTAGGTTATTTTACATATTTCATTCCAAAATCTGGATAATTCTCATTATCTTACTTAACTTTTTTTTACTTATTTAAATTAGCAAATTACTCAAGACAAACGTCTAATGCATATTATTTTGCACTGTCTCTAAGCCTCGTTGCCATAGGCTGCTGCACCCCCCCCCCTCGTTTTCCGATGACCAGAGTGGTCCAGCGGAGGGGTGTGGAAGAGTAGTGGGGCAGGACGGCGCCAAGCCTCTACGACACCACTTGCTCTGCTAGCCCGAGTGAACGGCCCAGATTCTCAACATTTTTCTCTTATTTCATTTAATGTCAATATATATCCTTATAGCATATTTTGCGTGGCACATTCGGTATCGTGACGCGATACCGAATCGAATGAATGGTCGCATGACCAAACAATTCTAATTTAAAAGATTATCCTAATTAAGTAAATATTTTCCTTAATAACTACTTCCGCCAATACCTGCACGTTACGCTTCATGGGTGTTGTTTTAAGTAAACTGTCTAATCAAATTAAAATGTCCAAATCGAACAGTGATTATGCGTGCCATACAATACCAACTAACTCTTTTGATTTTTATGTTTATGTTTCTTAGTATTATAAATTAACTCCTTAATTTTCACCTGAAAAGAAGTGTATGTTAACAGTTTTTAAATTGTTTTTAAATAAACACTTTATTGGAAACTATAAAAATATATATCCGAAACTTCGTAACTTATTTTTAGACTCTGATCAAAAATGGTTCAACTTGTTTTTAAATCAATGTTATATTTTGTTTAGCTGCGCGTATAAGGCAATTGACTTAGCCTTTTAACCGCGATTTTCACCAAAGTTTCCATTTACTGCTGCATATATGTTGCATGTAAAATGTGTATTTTATTTTATGTTACTAATCATGTGACGAGTGCGGACAAGATACGATAAGGTACGTAAGCTTTACGTCTTGTCGACAGCGTGGCCATAGGATACAGTGACACACAACTCAACACAATGACATGAGCTGGGAAGAATTGGCAATGGTTTTTATTTAAAAAAACCTCCCAGCTTTCACCTGAACGATTTCGGAAAATCATGGAAAACCAAAATCAGGATTGCTGGAGCCGAGGTTAGGACCAGTGATTTTTTTTATTCGAACTTTAAAAGGTTATCGTTGCGCTACCTCGCTCGGTAAGGACTGGGAGAAGTGTTCAGAAACTTGGTGATAAAATATACGATGTTCTAACAAAGTCGGGTAAAAGTCTGAGTATGTAAAGTGCCGTGATGACAAATATTACATAAACTGAGCAAAAATAATATTGAAAACTAATAATGAATTTCTTTAAACACGTTGTTGTACTAAACGCTCAGCAAATAAACTGATAACTACTTTTAACTAGCAAGTTGTGAGTATTTACCTGCACTTTCCGATATATCAGTACCGCGCGATAGGCAACACGCAATTTCTCGCATGATCGAATTATTAAAACAATATATAGGAATATTGTGCATACTAATTATTCCATTGAAATTAAATGGAAAATGAATAAGGTAGTATTTCAAAGAAACCGCAACATTTTAAACGGACGCACTGGTGACACAGCATCATAATGATTCAGAGGAGCCTTGTTTTTAGTGGCTGGAATACATTATGTCGTAATAATGAACATCACTAATAACACTTTATAGGCAATAATATTACATTTTATTTTACATTCCCGTTAATATTAAGAGAATTTGTACAATTACATGCATTTTTAAGATGACCTTAAAAGCTAATGTTCTCTATTACAGATAAAATCGAATTATTATAAACTATTTTAAAATGTGACATTTAAGAACGTATTCTCTTTATCCGACATTGGCGTGCATGTGAAGTGTTTCTTATGACATACAGTCATGCGTACGTATTATGCAGCCAGTAGGCCTACTTTGTTTAGTTGCTGCATACAAGACGTTCTATACTGGCTTTTCTCAACAGCTCCCGTAAGAGTTTGTTTTTTATTTGTCTAACGTAATAACGTGAAAACAAAAAACATTATGAGCCGTATCCGTATGCGCGAGCAAACATTCTGATTATTATATAAACGCAGTTAATTTGTTATCTCTTGTAAGGTACCTGTACAAAATATGGCGAGCCTAAGGTTCAAAATTCATGTGTGCCTAAGTAATTAATTATATTACTAATATAACACATTCATGATGTAAGACAGTTATGAATAGATAGTGTATGTTCATGCTGGAAACTAGTGTGTATCGATCCCACATCGATCTCGGCATTACCACATAATAGCGACTAGTGGGTCACATTGAGACCTTGGCCATATTCAGTACAGGTACCTTATATTATGTCTAAAATATAATTTACATTAATTAACGTAAATAATTCAGATTGACGGGACTTAAAATCAAAGCTGTGGGTAATAATGGTACTAAAAACAGGTTTACCATCGAATACTATACAATTAAGTATTTTGGACACACCATCGCAAAAAATGTTGTACCACTCAAAACCAGAGATTACACACAGGCAACCAGACAATTAAACCTCCGAAGAACATTTTTTCAACTGCCTAGAAGAGAAAATACAAGCAATAACACAAATAATTATGTCAGTGAACAACTAAATAAGAAAATACATCTGCACAAACGGACATACAGGCGTAGAAAACCAGCCAAGCAAGGTTGTGGTCAGTTTGTACACAGGAAACTCAGATAACTCTACTGAATAATTCTGTCAGTAAGTGGCGAAAAAACGAAAAAACAGAAACATGTTACCACAACGGCAAACAGAAAAACCAACGGGAACGAGTTATTTTTAGTTTGTAAATGACACAATAGAGACAAGACACATTGAGAAAAGCGATCGAACACAAATAACACAATAACTGTAGACAGCAAAAAAAATAATACAACAGAGAAACACTGTGGTCTACTTACAACGAAAAAAAAAAAAGTTTCGAAAACTGTAATCCTTTTTCCGTCTTCCGGCACCCATTTAGCCTGAGGAACACTACCTGTCGTTATATCAGGCGCACACATTTTTTTTACGCGGAAGGATGCGTGAGCTGTTCACCCAGTTTCCCCAGCAAGCGTCTTCTCCCAACGTGAGTGAGGTACGGTGCTAAGGGCGACGTCTTATGGGCCATACAACGGTGCGTCGCCTCTACGCTTAAGGCGTGCAGTCTTCGCAAAAAAACAAATGTCCTATGGGACTTTAGTGGTGACCCTATTATTTTATTTACGAAATCACTTTACTTAAGTCCAATGCACTACCCTTAAGTGGTTTCATATGTATTCGGCTAGTATATTTTCCGCTATAGCAGACTGAAAATCCCGTTTTGACCCATTCTGACGTGCCCTAAAAGGGGATTTCTAATACGTGTGTTGTCTTGAAAGTACTTAAGGGCAGTCGTCTGAAGTGTGTGTTCTTTTCGTAGACAAACGGCGTGAACACACGTGTATTAGTTTAGTTGTAAAACTTTTTCTTCAAACACGCTGCAGTGTGATTTTATGGCAACGAGGCGGGCCCCTTAAGTTGTTATGAGGAGGGAGGGATAACGAGATGGTTCGACTCACCACTGCCTCGGTGTGAGGCGCATGGTTTTAGCCATTCAAAAACCAGCATTGCATCAGGCTCGTGTAGCCTTAAGCGTGGTTAACGTACGTTTACTCCTACCTGCGTGTTAGAGGCTCGGAAGTGACGAAGCTATAAGTGCGACCTTGTAGCGTGTATCAAATGCCGCATCGCCAAAACGAGCCAAGCGCTGAGCTAGTGCGCAAGTTTACCTCCGATCCATTTTTACTACGGGATTTTATGCAACGACCATATTATTTTATGAGTGGAAAGTCTGAGGGAGAGTTCAGTGCATATTTTTATCTGGTATTCGCATACATACGGTTAGTGCATTTTGAAGTACGGCTGCCTCGAAAGGCCGTTTTTAGTTATGTTGGAGGATTTAGAAACAATGTTTTGTATGAGCATAGCGTTTTAGCAAAGACAGTTTTTCCTAGTCCGAAGTGTGTTTACCTTTCAAACATGAACACGGAGGGAACATGTGAAATCCGTTCGTAAATCATACGTATTTACGAACACACTGCAATGCATTTAGTGCGCGTGGTAAGCGGCGCCCTTAAGGTTGTTCAAGTGGGGAAAAAAAATTATTTTATATTTGTATGAAATAGTGTTAGTTTTGTACACATTACTTGAGAGTACATATACCTCTAACGGAAAAAAATTAGCTTATCTAGTTTTCCCGTAATGGCGCTTCAAAGTCAAAATTTGCGTATTTTTACTTCATACAAAACTTGAAAACCAGTTAACATAATTAAATGAAAAAAATCATACCAAAACTACGCGTCACTGTCTATGGCCTGTAGCATTTAAAACCCGTTACAAAAAATGTTTATGTTAAATAAAAAATTTCAAAATTTAAATTTTTTTTTGGTACTTTTAGAAATTTATTTTAAACACAGAAATATTTTATAATGTGTTTGTATATGCTTCAAGCCGTAGACGGTGACGTGTAGTTTTGATGAGATTTTTTCCATTTCATTATAT
>PNEQ01035229.1:0-18549 GCA_003012365.1 Medauroidea extradentata | reverse complement strand
AAAGAAATGTCTACAAAACTAACACTATTTTATACAAATATAAAATTATGAATTTTTCCCCACTTGAACGCCCTTAAGGTGGACGCCTGGGTGATGTAATATTAGTGTTCGAGTACAAGAACTGCGGATAGATAAGGGCTACATACACGTCTCAAGCTAGCCTTTAGACGAAAGTCAGTTAACAGGTGTGCAGGCATAGTACAATCCGCAACACACACTATTGTACCTACTCATTATCGGATGTTTAATTTGTCTTCATTATGAAAGCCTTCAAGGAGAGTAGAACGATGTTTTGAGAATGATTACTTTCTGACTCGCTGCTGTGCCAAGGAATTTGTTTGCTTGTTACTCCACTTATCTCGCGGGCAAGCTCTTGATTTAGTGTGATTGTAATAAGGATATACCTAATAGACATAGTGCTTCTTGCACCATCTTGGGTGAAATACCCACACATCAGCACATGCCTTGGTTCAGGTTATCTTAGTTTCTGTCCTGGGAAGTTATTATTTAGTTATGGTCTTCTGTACAGGTGGCTCCGTTTTGAAATTATTATGGATATTTAACTAGTTTATGGATACAGGTATTATGCTGGGAATTTATTTTGTATCTGGACACACTTATTCTGATTGCAATTTTATGGTTTACCTGATCTACGAAATTGAAAATCTCTGCAAAAATTACACACTTGCTAAAGATCTGCATGATGTAGTAGCATTGTGCGGTCCCTTTATTGTGGAAAGTAACACAGTTACGCCTCATACTGTCCGACAGACTGCACCACGCAGACTCCAATTATCCAATAGTTACTTTGATTCTTGTTTACTTAAACACATAAGATATATATTTTACAGCTCGAAAGAACTAATTACATCGGTGGATAGTAATTTTAGCTTTCTTTTATTGGTTATCGTGATGTGAAGCATGGCTTGAAAGAAATTGTAGTTTTCTAACTTCGAAAATTTCAGTTTTTCGTTAGGATCGGTTACGTTGGTTAGGTTAGTTTAGGTTGGTCTAGGTCAGTTTTGGTTAGGTTCAGTTATTATACCGTTATGTTTTCCATTTTTTGTTAGATTAGGTTACCTAACGAAAGTTAAGGTAGCGTAACCTTACTTAACCTAACAAAAAAAAAAGGGAAACTTAATATTAAAATAACTTAACCTAACTAAAACTAACTCAAATCGAAATTTTCAAAGTTAGTAATCCACAAATTTATTTGCGTGTTACTACTTCTAACGTTTCTAGAAACAGTTTTCATAAGTAAACTATACCTCTAAAATCAATAGTTTAGATGGTACACGATGAGTAGTGATTCTTGATACTTACCATTTTCTTTCTGTTCAAAGAAAAGTAATTAATTTGTACACTTCTTATAACGAAAAAATACATAATCATAAACTTTATGTACTTCAATGATACAAATACTGATGGTGAATGCTAGGTCGGTATTTGATTCCATAAACTATTTTTGTGCAACGTTTCCCAGCCCGTGGTAGACGGGCCCCTGTCTCGCGTGTTGGCTTCTCCCACCCACACCTGGTGGTTTTCGTTGTAAAGTTTTCTGTTCCGATATGTACGTCATGTAGTCAATAACAATTAACATAAAGCACTATGAAGAACTTGGAAGCGAAAGTATCTAAAATTACTAGAGTTCAGTGTCGTTTATACATAGTGAACAACAAGCTAAAACATACTGTGTGATAATTTCCGAACTATCGCCAATTTAGTCACTATAAGCGAAAACATATTTATGTCTGAAGTAACGAACAGTTGTAGCAACTCCAGTGACCCAACAACTACATGTTTTACTATGAAGATACTCACATCTCCGAACAGCCTTCGCTCAGCGGTAAGACCATTGTTCATTAACTCTGAAAATATTTGGTTTGGCGCCAATCATGTGTGTCACAAGTGACGAACTACGTATTTACAGAACACCAACTGGAGACATCAAACTATCAGTAACTTGCATGACTGTACTCATCATAAGATCCACATTCTGTCTTCATTATCAGTCTTCAAGAACATCAGACTGCTATCTTGGGACTTATACTTTCTGACTCGCTGCCGCGCCGAGGATTTTGTGTGCTGTCACTGCACTGATCTCGTGTGCATTCTCTTGACTCAGTGGCATCGTAAAAGAATAAGCTATGTGGAAGAAGTGCTTTCTACACCATCCTGGGTGAAATACCGATATATCAGCACTTTCTGTGAATTGAGGTTATTTTAGTTGCTGTCATGAAAAGTCAGTATTTTTCTCTGGTCTTTTATTTTGATAACCTCATCTTGAAATTATTGTGGCTTTGAGCCTGGTGTATAGATACAGTCATCATTACAGGACTCATTATATATTTAAATATACTTCCTCGGGTTTCAATGGCAATGATATACTTAAGCGGAGATATTGAATATCTGTGCGAGAAACACGCACTAGCTAATGATCTACACGAAAGAAACACTTCCGCGCCTAAATTGCCAAATAAAACTGCACCGTGCAGATTACAAGTAACCAAATCCTGCGTAGATTCTTCTCGTCTTAAACACACAAGACACATATTTTACAACCTATAAGCTATAATAATATCAGTTATATCAGTTTTGGCTTTCTTATACTGATAATCATGATGTAAAGGATATATTTTTTAATGTAGCTAACATGACTTTTGATAGTTGGTATGAGGCAGAGCAGAACTCGGACTTCGATCCAACAGACAACTCATTTGTTTTAATAATATGGGGTATAATTGATTTTTCTGTGACTGTACTTACAACATTTATCCCACAGCATATAAGAGATGAAAGAAAGAAGACAATATTACCTCTGCCCAAGTTAAGTCTCAAGAGGTATCTCAGTTCAGCCGCAGTGCTGGAGCTGCAGATATTTTCGTAGCAGTTGTTGGAGAGGCCAGTGGTTTTCAGCGCTTGGGGATTCTCTAACTTGGATCACCGTACCTTCTCCTGTCAGGCACATTGGTTTCTTACGTTGTTTTCTTAATTCAGCTTTCTCACAGATAACAAAGGACTGACGTATGTGTGTGTGAGTTTTTTTTCCTGTAAAAAACTGGATAGTAATACTCTGGTTAACGTGGGATTTCCAAATTCGTGAATGCAGTAAATCTATTTTTTAAAACTAGAATCTAGTCAACTATATTTACAAAACCAAGCACTATGTTCCTGATAAAATCTTTAGGTACAATTTTTACATCACTCTTATCATATATACTTACTATTAGTACATTACATTTTTTGATATATATATATATATTTTTTTAGTTTCGTGCATTTTGAAAATTTTAAAATATATATGTCACAATTTTTAGACGGAAGTTCAAACAATAGTTATGCAATAATTGTAATGTTGTATTAGCAATCACTAGTCTGTTATAGCTTGCATAATCTGCTCGTGAAAAAACGAGCGTAGCATTTACGCATACTTAGATTTAATCATACAGATTTTAAATAAGATAGTTTTTCATGTCAGAGAACATTTTCTTATCTTATAGCCTCAATTAAATAAGTGTAAAATTAAACAAAGTTCTTATACTTACATACCAATTCTAAACCAGTGATATAAGTTAGAATGTACCTTATTTATACATATGTCCTTTTCATGACTATTATTTGTTAATAAAAAGTCTTTGCATTGTTTTTGTGACACATTTTAATTCTGTATGTCATAATATAGCCTTTCAACCACGTATCAGTAACATAACACACACGTTATGGTTACGGGATGATAAGAGCAGTTTCTTTCTTCCCTTGTTCGGCGATCTGTTATAGCTCTGATGGTAATTATTTAATAAAGATAAGAATAAAGTGAAGTTAGATATTTCTGTGATACCATGAATGTTACGTTACTGTTTCAGAAGTATTAGGTTAAAACCCTACTTATTTGTATTTATTTCTTTAGAAAAGGGGATTTCTTATAATCAATTCCATGCAAATATTTTGAAAATAGGGATATTTTGTTTTTTATTTTAACAAACAAAGCTTAATAGTGATATTAGGTAACTTCGTGATATTTTAGTATGTTCGTGATAGTATTTAGGATACTCCGTAACAGTAGGGTGTTTACAATTAACTTAATAATTTGAATTTTGTAAATATTTTTTTAATTCTGTGAAATTATACATAATATTTAAACGAAGGTCTGGTGCATACATCCGGCCATAACGAAACATGATATTCTATATATTTTAAAGTCATAAACAGGTGACAAATATATTGTATACGCACAAAAAATTATTATATATGCTAGGTCGATATTTAATACCATTAAGAGTTTATGCAGCATTTCACTATTCTAGGTGTGACAGGCCTGTCTCGCTTGTCCAGCAGCTGGCACGCCCTTCACACTGGCATTGTCTAACCTCAATTGCGGCCCTGCTAGAAGGTAAACACACGAAGTTGTTTTCACATTCAATTGTTTTATGCAGATGTGTACTACATTTAATCAATAGCAATCGCGATAAAGCACTCGGGAGAACTAGGTGACCAAAAACCATTAAAATCATTGCAGTTCACAGTCGTTTCACAGCAGATGGTATAAGAAGATCAAACAAGCAACAATATTACATTTAAGATTTTAAAGATTGCCGAAAAATTAGTGGCACAATGGATTAACATATGTACATCTGAAGAAACGAACAAAATCAATTACACAAGTAACACAACAACTTGTTCCATAATGAAAATATTCGATACTCCAAACAGCCTACGCTCGGCGGTAAGACCGTTGTTCGTAGTTCTGAAGATATTTGGACTGGCGCCAATGAAACGTGTCACAACTGACGACCAACGTATTTACAGGACACCAAATATAGGCATTATACAATCCTTCACTTACGCTATTTCACTTACCATAGGATGTTCATTTTGTCTTCATCACATTAGTCTTAAACAAGAGAAGAATGGTGTTGTGAGACAGATCACTTTCTGGCTCACTGTCGCGCAGGGTATATTGTGTGCTCTCACTTCATTGATCTCGTGTGCAAACTCTCGACTTAGTGCCATTGTCAGAAGAATAATCTCTATGGACGATGAGCTTATTGCTCCATCCTGGGTGAAATATCAACACATCAGCACTTTCGTATGGGTTCAGATTATATTAGTTGCTGTCATGGAAAGTTATTACTTTGCTATGACTTTCTGTTATGATGACCCCATTTTAAAATTATGGTGGATTTTAAGCTGGTTTAAGGATACAATAACAATTCTGGGATTAGTTTTATATTTAGATATACTTTTTCTGATCGCAAATGTATGGGCTTACCTGAACAAAGAAATTGAATATATATGCGAGAATCACTCACTAGCTATTGAAATACGTGATGGAATAGAAATATGCAGACCCTTTATCATGGAATGCAACACAGTCACCCCTCATACTGCCCGACAAACTACACCGAGCAGACTCCAAGTGACAAACTGCTGTAAAGACTATTATTTACTTAAACACACTAGAGAGATATTTTATTATCTTAAGAAAATAATGATATTAGCTGATGGCAATTTTGGTTTCCTAATCCTGGTTAACTTGATTTCAATAATAACTTATCTTACCCACTTAGCTAACCTGACTATTGATATGTTGAACAAGAGTATGGTGTCCACTGTTAACAGATACATTTACTTGCACTGGGGTATAGTTAGTTTTTCTCATATTGTACTTACAACGTTTATCCCACAACATGTAAGTGATAAAAGAAATAAGACAATATCGCTTCTACACAAGTTAAGTCTCAAGAGGTCTCCCAGTCCAGCCACCATGATGGAGCTGCAGATATTTTCCCGGCAGCTGTTGGAGAGGCCAGTGGTTTTCAGCGCATGGGGATTCTTCAACTTGGATCGCCGCACTTTCTTTTCTGTGTTAGGAACACTGGTTTCTTACGTCGTTCTCATAATTCAGCTACATTAAACTTAAAGATATCACCTAATTGGCGTATGTTTTGTGATAACGTCTTTTCTTGACTTTTTTGTACAATTTCTTCTTTTTTTAATTTGAAACTCTGTTACTGATTTGTGTTAACCAATAACTTGACTGCAGAAAAGGTACTTATTTTTAATTCCACAGTCTGGTAAAGACATATAAACTCAAGAAAATAATATTTTAAATATTAGTTAGAAATCTAATGACGTGCAATTTGCAATTTTTGAAGAATGTATGCGTTAAAATTCTACAAAATAATGTATACATTTGTGTTAACTAGTATATGTGTGTGTGAAGTTGTATTCAAATGCTTTGCAAGGATTGTAAAACTGAAGTAACAGGTATTAGTCTAGTGCAGATGACATTTCGAGGGTGTTGAACTGCAACTTCGTATGTCAGAAAAGCAAAACCACTTTAAAAACATAGTAATCACAGTACACCTCGTAATAACTGTTCAGACATCTTTACCATACAAAAACGTAAATTTTAAATTATATAACACACATATTAACAAATATATAGGTATAAAAGTGACGTAAAAATTTGTTTTATGCGGGAAATTGCACTGTTTCGTCCATGAATATTTTAATTGCTAATAGAGTTAGGTTTCCAACTAGTGTAAAGTTTATTTAAGTTCACATGCATGCTGCACAACTTGTCTACGCATTCTATGGCAATGAGATCAGAAGTAATAATGTTTACACTGTTACCTTATCCATAAGTGCGCTTAGTTCATGTCTTACTGTTTGGAAATAAATGTATTTGGCTTTATGTTTTGAACAAATTTCAGTTCATCGTAAACTATGGTAGTCTTATCTCCTTTAATTAACATTAATAATATATGTAATAAAGATTATCACTTTTATTTTGAGACGACTGTGATATCAAATTTAAATGTCCAATTAGATTTTTTTTATTGTTGCGGTTCGGGACACTTCTGCTCAGGCACTATTTAGGCCTTCTAATACTTTTGTTTGTAATGATCTTTATAAAACATTTTGGTGCCTAATATTTTAAAGTTACATTTAATTTGCACCAGAAAAGTTATCTTGTAACGAATTTTGGATAGCTAAACTTATACTTAATTCGAACTATACATTTTTATCGTAAGTCTATTAACATCTTCAGTCAAAGAGTTCGATTTTTCTTATAAAGAAAGTAATATTTAGTTTATCTGTGTATGCAAGGTAATTGACTTACTGTAACCTATATTTATAGGAATTACCGCTGTAATGTGAATTTAATGCCACATAGACCTATATTTGGCTGGTTTGGGTGTATGTGTACACACACACATACACACACACACATATATATATATATATATATATATATATACACACACACACACACACACACACACTAACTTCGCCCATGGTACTATAGAAAAGAGTAACTAAATTTTAATTACGCATTAATATTGACGGTATTACAATCTTCTCTGTAAATTTTTAAAACAACAAATACAAACAGCTTTATCCAGTCCACTTCGCTAAGCGTACTTTAGTTGTAGAACATCTTTGTTTTTAATTCATCTTTATTTCTCTATAAAGTAGCTGCCCAGCTGCGCTTTGCCCGCGTGAAATAATGTAATGTAAACAGTAACTCTGGATAAAATATGTGATGAAGGCATTTAACAGCTAGCGTACTCAACAACAGTGAACTATAAATTATCTTAGCGCAGTGTAAAGAGCGCGCGCAATATGCTCGTATGATGTCATAGTAGTTCCCATCGGAAATTCTCCCACACAACAAACTTTATATAATACCTGAGTGAATGATTAAAGGCAGGCCATGATAATTTTTTCGTACGTACGGGCTACAGTCCAAAGAGGTTTTATTTATGAGTTATAGGTTGGCAAAAAAAAAAAAAGCAACTGTTGAATTATTTCTCGATGATCATTTTATTTTTGGGGAGACTGTAACATTTTGCATCTTTTCACATCCTTAATTATCGAATTTCATAAAATCCTGAATTTGATTTGTAGATATTTACGTAAGTTTCATTCTTATAAAAAAATTCATCTCGATATCTCAGCAGGTATAAGCGGTACAGATGATTATTTGAAAACACATTACATTTTTTAACAGCTTTCAAGGACGAATTTTGGAAAATTCTGATATTACTTTTTTATATTTATGTTTGATTTATTTCAAAGCAAAAACCATTTCAATATTTTCACTGGTTTAGGAGATAAGTGGGATTGTTTAAAAACACGTTTTAATTTTTTAAGAGCTTTCAAGGACGAATTTCAAAAAATTCCAAAAATTATTTTAGACATTTACTTAAGCATCATTTTAAAGAAAAAATCACCACACTATTTGAAATGGTTTAGGAAAAATCACGGATAATTGAAAAAAAAAAAAAAAAAAACTTTTTACGGCTGTTCACCCCCTTGACTTTCGAATTTCGCAAAATCGAAATATTCGCAAATATGCATTATTGTTTGGGCAATATTCTGAAGTTAAAAAAATTATGACAGCTTTCCCGGTTAATGAGATATCAGGGATACTTTGAAAAGACATTTCACCCCTTTTCATCCCATTAATTATCGAATTTCGGAAAACACATTCTCAGTGGGTGCCTACGGAGCAGGGGAAGCTTCCCTCATAATTTCATGAATCTAGGTCTAGCGGTTCGGGCTGTGCGTTGATGAGTGAGTGTGTCAGTCAGGACACTTCATTTTATATTTTAATATATGTTTTTTTTATTTATATATACATACACACGCACACTGCGAATTACACCGATATATGTTATTAAGCATGTCAATTGTACTGGTAAGGCAAAGTAAGGGAATATGAGTTTTACGTCTAGTTAAGAGCCAGGTCACTAAGAGACAGCGCCGCACAACATACCAAATGACAGGATGTAGGAAAGTGACATAGAATGGAAAATAAGCGACTTAAAATTAAGGACAGTGTTGCGAAAGTGTGTAATGGATAAAACGATGTGTCGTGACCATATTTAATTACACTATCTAGCGAACAAGTCAAGGTACCAGACTTATTCCCCAAACTAGGTGAGTTATCTGGCAGATATTTAAGTAGGCGACTTCCAAGATGGGTAGGAAATAGTGGCTGAGTTTGTGACGTAGTGTAATGTGCGGCTAAAGGACTGGGCTCACAGGACTTCAGCTTCTTTGGCCCAGTACCCTGGAAGGGAATCCACTTCTCCCGATTCAGTGGATGGCAGACGTCCATCCTTGCGAATGAGGTCTACAGGGAAGAGAACTAGTTGATCTTCGGCCTCTGGGTTCCTGACAGCAAATTCAGGCTCGGAAATTGGCCTGACATCTGCTTCAGCTCCGGCGATGTAGTAGAAATCTCCAATCGACCTCGGATAAGCATCTCCCTAACGGTGATCATCGGCGTATGTGGGCAGTTGGAGTTGCGACTCCTCGATGTTCCGAAATCCGGCAAAATTCAAAATTTATGCTTTTTCCGTTACAAGCATCTGGCCAAAGTACCGGAGATTCAGTTCCTGGGTATTTTTAGCTGAAATATTCTCTTCTGTCGTTCTCAACCCAATGTCTTCGCAGCTATATAAAAAACTTGATGTCTTGGTCACCGTCTGAACGTATTCTCCTATTCTTTTAATAAAATTTTCTTCCTTCGCCCAAAAACGTTCCAAACAAAAACATCTGTTTTTTACGCAGTTGTCTCGCCTCTGTCTCGCTATTACTCGTAGCACGCCTACCTTTGGGTTAGATTCTGGCCCTTAACCTGGTCACGATTCTGATCAAATCATAAAAAGCTACGTGAAGTAGTGAGAAACCTTGGAAACCATATTTCATCGGATAATAAAACATTATATAGAAGAAAAAAAACAAAGCACAATGTTTATAAAACTCCGTGATTCGGTGTGTCTATGGTCAAAGATAAATACAAAAATATATGTGAACTGGCCTGCAAACAATCACTAAATGACTTAAAATGATATCTGTAGTATAGGTCGAATTCTATATTACATAATCTGAGATGACAAAACTATTTCTTTACATCGCTACACGACCTCGTTAAAACAAACGGAAAATATGGTGCCTGTGTTTCAGGTCATGATATATATATATATATATATATATATATATATATATATATATGTGTGTAAATATATATACATACTTATACATGTGTGCATGTATACACATATATATTTATATATGTTCCTATGCATATATATATATATATATATATATATATATATATATATATATACAGAAAATATACAAATGTATGTATATATACACATTTATACATACACATGCATTTACACGTATACATATATATACATACACATAATATACAAATACACACATATATACACACTTATCCATACACATATGTATACATATGTACACATCTATGCATACACATAATATACAAATACACACATATATACACACCTATTCATACACATATGTATACATATGTATACATATGTACACATCTATACATACACATAATATAAAAATACATATGTATACACATATATGCATATATACACATACCATGTATATATACACATAAATACCTATACTTACACATATATACATATATAGACATATATATGTACAAACATGTATTTAACCATAACACATACGTACAAATATACATATATACACTTACATATATATACACACATGTATTTAAACATATATATTACCATATATACATATTCGTACATATACACCTATGTATACACATACGTACGTATATGCTTTTATATGTATATAGGCCTACATATATGTGTATGTATATACTCATGTATTAAACACGTATATAATTGAATATGTGTATACAAATATTTACACCCACATTATATATAAACACACATATACTGCAGTGTAGTGCATATTTACATATATATATATATATATATATATATATATATATATATATATATATATATATATATACCAATAGATAAAATTTAATATTTAAAATTAACATACTCCTATATACTTAAAATGTCACCTGTTTGTGCTGTTGTTTACTAAATAAAAATCATTAGAAACACAATAGGATGTGATACCAAAGACTACAATACAACAAAAAGCAATACGGTAGAATGCAATAACAGACTGTCATAGATAATAATACAGTTGAATAATTCCGTCAAACAGACTATTTTTAAATATAACGCAATACAGTGGACTTTAATGCAATAGAACAACCTACATAAATTAGAATTCACTACAATGCAATACAATGGAATATGATGAAAATAATGCAATACAATTGAATGCACTACAATGTAATAAAATACGAGATGATGTAATAAATATATATACAATACATTATTATGTAAAACACAATAATGCAATAGGTACATACTATTATGATACAATAGACTGAAATAGAGTACAATGAAATCTCATTCAAACTTTAATGTGATATAGCATACTAAATAATACAATTCATTGCAATGTGAATGAATGCATGCAATATAGATGAATGCAGTACAAGGATAGAATATAGAATGGTACAATACAATATTATACAATGGAATAGAATGCTATATAATACAGTGCAACGTAATGCAATGTAGAAAGAAATACACCAGAATGCAATACAAAATCACGCAATTGAAAAAAAAAACATTACAATACAGTACAAAAATTATAGTGTAAGCCAATTTAATGCAAGACAATAAAATGCAGTTCACTAAAATGAACTATGATACAGTACTGCAGTACGATACAAAACAATGTGTCACAATAATAAATTATATTTTGACCTACAATATAATGCAATGCAGTGCAAAACACTTCTTTGTATATTTAGTAATGATCATAATGGTTGTCATCATCATGTTGTGTTTCTTGGAGCAGTCGAAACACATCAGGATAGAAGAGGTTCACTCCTCTTCTGACGAGTTACTTGAAGACTGGTTACAATCAGGTCCGAAGAAATCAATAACATATGTGCTACGTTTATCGTTGCGTCAGATTTGGAACAAGTACGTGCATGATGTTTTCTAGATTCGTGTATCCTTTATTTCTGCCTTATTGTGCTTCTTCGAAAAACATCTCTACTGGAAGTTAGGCATCTTTTTATTAAATGTGTACCACGATAAGAATCTAATGGACTCTCTGTCGCATGTAATACCATGCTTATTTAGAGATTTTTATCTAATGCATGAAGATGTAGTGGTCTTTTGTGAACTTATCGATGAAAAAGGCTAATATTTCATCACAGCTCATTTTGATGGACTTTGTTGTTTGACAAACGATAGTGTTCTAAGCTTTTTTATTTTATTTTTAAGTCTTTTTTGAAATTGAATTGGATACTTACTTTACTATTTCCGGTGCATCACTTCTAGCTGTAAATCACAAGCTGATATTACTTGCTAGAGCAAACTCACGAACACTATTTGTTTCCAACAAAGATTTAATCTTCCTTTTTCGAGTTCTGTCGGACCACTAAATTATTACCAATGCTCTTCCTTTCTTCATCAATATCTGCATATAAAATTCCACTTTAATATCTAACCAATCACCGTTTATTATCAGAAATCGTTTCGATGTATAGGGATTGTCTATCCACAGTTTCTTAAGTTTTTGCATAGCTAGTATATTTTTTTATTTGATCAGGAATATGTCAATCAGCATCTTCCAACTCATTTTAGTCACTACATAGCAACACGAGCTGATTTCCACGCAGTGTCTGGTTCTTTACGCCAAATACCAAACAGCTCTATCTCCTTGGAATTCCGACCTCCACCATTAAATCTGACATATATAAAAAACTTGGTCGAGCATGACCATAAAACAATTATAATTGTGTTATCAAAGAACAAACGTAAACACTGAATGTAATTTAACAAAAGACTTCGACGGCCTTTGCGATTGCTAGTCCGTAATCTAAATGAAAAACGGCGAAATTAAATAAATGCTGGTTCTGAGAACAAGTTAACACAAATTAAAACACGAAAATCGTAATAGCTTACATTTGTGTTATAATAACGAGAAATACCTGTACTTTTATTCGCCAAAGGTTTATATTTTTCCGATAATAACTGAGCTATAGACAGATCCTTCCTTCGAAGTCCACTGCAGACCGATATTAATGGTACATAGCAAAACCAGCACAAGGTGCATTTCAATAGAATTGCTACCCCCTTCCCGGGTGTAGCAGGACTCTGATTGGCCTACAGGGCCATTAAGGGGTGTATCCTGGTCTGTGATTGGTTGTAGGGGTCTTTTGGTACGAATAGCACTTAAGTGCCATGAGACCTGTGATTGGCTGAAGGCTTAAGCCCCGCCCCTAGGAGAGGAGGGGGGAGAGGAAGTGAAGGGAAGCGAGGGGAATAAATCCTTTTGGTACAAGTTGTGCCTAACCACCATGAAGGGGAAGTGTATGTCCCTGTATTGTACTAGCACACTCACTCTCTCTACTTTATTGCATACCAATACTTTATGTCATACCCTCTGTAGCCTCTCCTAACCCCTGCCTCCAGCCTACCATTGCATTAAAGCATACCCCTATACCCTCTACTGCCCTCTCTTTATGACATACCCCTCCCTATACCTTATAGCATACCTCTCTGACCTACCCATTTCTGTAAGCATACCCTTCTAACCTCTCCTCCCCATCCACCTACCTAATGACATACCCTGAAGCCTCTCCCCTCCACCATTATAGCATACCCCTTGTACTATCCCTCCACCATCCGTATAGCATACCCCTCCAGACTATCCTTAATGCAAACCACCTTCCTCTGTCATACCCTGGAGCTTATCTCCTCTCTACCCTGCAGGTTCACCTCTAGAGAAGTCCTCTCCTTTGGACTTCCGAAGCTCGACTGAGGTTGGCTGGAGAAATCACCAGTATAAAATGCTCCCCCCACCCTACTCCGATCAACAGTATATATCCCCAATATACATGGACTTTGCTGTCATTTGGATGCTTTCTACCAAGGTAAGTTTAATTTTCTTTTGCACATTTTACATGAACTTCACTGTAATTACCTCTAAGTTATTTAAACCATTCACTAGATTTTTATAGATCATCCACATACATTCATACCTACAAACATACACTACATGCATTAACTTACAAGCACACACACATACAAACCATGCTCATCTCACAAACCATACAATACTGCATATACATAATTATTAAATAAAATTCCAACAGTCATAATCACAGTTATCTACTCGCATTCATGTTAGCAATCACTTCAGGTGTATATGTAGGTGGGCAGTGTACAGAAATGTAGACTTGTGCTAGCAACCATCTTGTAATCACAGTACAACGATGTACTCAGTCAACTTGTAGACGTACTCTCGCAATGGTCACTCAGATAACAACAACTGAACACAGCCATGATATACACTGGTATTCGTGTTAGGAGTAGAAAGTTAGCAAGCATTCTGTTCACTCTACAGGTTGATGTTAGTACGCCATCACTGCACTCAGACATAGAAAAAAACAAGTAAAAGTAAGGTGAGATACGAGTACACAATTAGACATAGCACAGAACCTATTCCAGCAGAAGTAAGACAAGTGTTAGAACATCACATCAGTCTAGACCACGGCAGGTGGAGTAGTAAACATTTATGTGTACAATGTTTTCAAAAGGTTTAATTTAATGTTTACAGGGAACAAAGACTTGTCCAGACAACAAATACTATCTAAGTACTAATATTAGTAAGAGAGTATATCTGGAAACAGCCTCAAAGTACAGATTTTACGTCTGACTACATTTGCTTCCCAAAGGCATGACATGAGAAGGCAAGAATACAAATTACCTTACCCACAATCTGTAAAAACATATATATATATATATATATATATATATATATATAGTATATTTATCATGAACTTAGCTCCTACATTGCAGAGGTGTCGGATACTCCCGAGAAAAACCACCGATTTACATTTATTAACCAACTTGTTTTCTACAAACAAAAATATTGACGTAACCCTAGAGAGATACGAACGCGAAACACCATTGTGAGACAAGAGTGGCCTAACCAGTAGTCCACCACATTCTCTGTTATATATTCAAAAGATCTCGCATTGCCTAGTTACTACAATATTCGATTTTAAGAGAAATATATTTTACACACTATAACCCTGAGTACATACAAATATCTCCTAATACAAACTGGAGAAAAAAACAGCACAAGAAGAAACGGACTGCGAGCCAACGAGAAATTGATATACTGCAGGTGTTCATTTGATGCACCCTCCACAACTTGGATATGCCTTCCTGAAACTAATCTAAACATTCACCCCACACAACACTGAACAATCCTTCCCTTTTTGAACACGTGCGTCTCAGTTGCAGCTAGCAAGGGGACACACACACTGGTCTGCCAGCAAGTTAATTGAAAATAGTAATACTGCTACATTTTCTATAAAACTAACTATTATCATGTTAAGTAAACATGCATTGAAATCATTTGTACTAAACTGATTTGTTTTACTAGTATGTTATGTACTGTAGATATTCGCTGCTAAAATACATTGCTACATCTTAAAATACCTCAATATTACATGTACTACTGGTAACACCCCACAGAATACTGTAGAAAATAAATTAAATTATTAAATAAAAAAACACGAACACACCACTACAACGTAAAAGTATGGAAATATCACTTCAAGTTAAACTCATGTACTAATGTACAACACAAACGAGTATCTCTTAATGCCTTTGTTTAACCTTACAGCAAAATTTCTACGAATAAATTATATACAATACATACATAAGGACTCCGAATACCAAGACCACCAAGTATTCTACAGAGCATCAATTGTTATAAGTTTATTTGAAAACTAAAGCACAAACGAAACTTACAATTTTAATATGCCATTTTTTTATTTTAATATGAAAATCTTAGTTTAAATTCATTAAAAAAATATATAGACATGTACAGTGCAACAGTTGTTAGCTGGCTAGGTTCACTAGAGATTCTCTCCTCACACCTGTAAATAAACAACATTGGGAAGTATACCTGAGAACAGAATTCTAACTGGTCGCCTACAAAACAGAGACATTGACCATGAAGTGAAGACATACAGTGAAGAAGAGATGGAATGAGAAATGCAGGAGACCCCCGAGAAAACCCATCAATCAACGTCACACTCTATTGCGTCTTCCACATACGAAGATCTGGGGTTCTATCACGCTGGGAATCGAACTTAATTCGTCTTGGTGAACAAAAGCTAGAGAAATGCAGTAGTAGTATTGCTTTATGCAGAATAACATGATTGTATTAAGGTAGCCGCTACCCCAAATCGCTGAACACAATGGAGAGCTTGGACCATTACAGGAATAAACCGAAATGGTTCAATATGCATGAGGGATAGGAATAACATTCACAATACGTTACAACATGTATACTCATTTCAGAACTTCTACTGAACTGTATGACATACATTCTTGCACCTGATACAAATAAATTTAAGAAGAATCACAAAAATTGGTGTTTTGCACACATTTTTAGACACAAAAATCGTACTGTAAATTCATTAAAAACATTCATAGACATATACCGTGCATCTTTATTTTCAATGTTAGCAATGTTAGGTAGATTCATCCTTGATTATGTTCTGACATCGGTAAATAAATACTATAGTTCGGGAGGGTCACACCCCAGACTCAAAGTCTGTAAAAGCTTGATGATATAAAGTAAGAGCTCTCGATGAAGCAGCAACAAAATATAGAGCGAGGAAAGTGGGAGTACACCGAGAAACCCCGCCAACCAACTTCGGACCCTCTACATGCGAAAATTCAGTCATAAACCCAGATGGGAAACGAACTTGGATCACTTTTTAAGGATGGTGAACACGCTAACTGCTACCCTAATTTTGACAGTTGCCAATCTGTAACTTCAAACAGTGTTACTTACATTTTTTTTAACAACAAATCGCATGTATGTATATCTATGTCTTGCGACCACTCTATCTTCTCGCCATTATGACAGGATGACGGTAAAATAGCTTGAATTTAGGTATTATCATTGTACTATGTTTTATATGGAAAAAGTAGGAACTTGTATATATTGTGTCTTTTTAGAGGAGCGAATACAAGGGGTCTCTCTCGTCTTTACCACCCTAGCTTTTAACAGAAGGGGAGATAGTCAACAGTTTTAAGACGTGATTGTAATTTTGTTTTGTTTATTAATTAAGTGATCGGGAATGTCAACGAGAAAGTAACCATACTGAGTAATTTTGTAGTGTGTGTGTAAAGGATACCATAGTAGTTTTGGGCATCGGGACATCATTCAGTGAAATATTGTCGAGTAACGAGGACCGTTAGACCGAGATGTCTACAAGTATTACAGTAAGTCCTCTGTTTATGTCGGAGCTACGTTTCTGAAAACCGCGACATAAATAGAAATGATGCAAAATGAGTCGAGCCTGCCACCCATGGCTTTCAATCTGCCGGAAGCACGCACACACACAGACGTGCCAGCGTGCGATATTATCACTTTTTTTCCGTTGCAAACGCTAGCTGCTTTTGCCACCAGTAAGACCGTCACACGACCCTTTGAAACCAGGTGCAGTTCTTTCATCTTTGGCGGTATAGGTTCTCACCGGCATTTTTTCCCAGAAAAGTCCGGTTTCATCTGCATTGGAAATATGCTTGGGCGTTTAGACACCTACTTCAATAGCATTGTCAAGTTTCGGAATAAATTACTTTGCTACACTGGTGTCGGAATTTGCTGCCTCGCCTGTCATATTTATGTTGTGGAAACTATACCTTGCCTTAAATCGACGAAACGATCCTCGGCTGGCATTTAACACTTCATCCTTTATGGACGAAGATCCTTCAACATTTTTTTATTACCTCACTATTATAAATAAGGCTTTGTTTTGAATCAACGCTAAATTAACAGGACAGTTGTACTGTTTCTGTGTTTCCATCCACACTGCAAGCATCTGCCCTATTGCATTATGACGCGAATAACTAATCTTTGTAGCACTGACAGGTGGCATGTTAAGCAAGCTACTCTCAATTGAACAACAGTAAGCAGAAAGGAACAAACCCACAGTTAACTGGAACTGAGAGTAGTATGATTATGCCGAAGTTGGGACATGGAGCCGGGAGGTGGAGCCTCGCCCGAGTGTGGAGCCCCCCTCCAAGTTGTGATGTCACGACCCCAGCCACCATGTTGACCTTGACCTTGAGTGTTAAATTCCCAAAAGTTTCCAAAATTTCGAAAATTTAAAAAAAATTACAAAATTTTAAAAAATTCCAAACAATTTTTAAATTTTTTAAAATTCCGAAAACAATTCCGAAAAATTCCGAAAAAAAAACATTACCTCCATCTTGTTTCCGGACGCCATCTTGTTTATGGCCGCCATCTTGGGGTTTCTTACGAAACTTTTTCGATTTTGCAATCCATTATAACCCCACACGTATTTAATAAAATTCTATTTAGTAAAAAACTTCTTAATAAAAAACTATTTAATAAAAAAACTTTTTACATAATTTTTTTTTATTTAATCAACTACCGACACATCTTACCCGGACGAGCTCCATCGACACACTGATGCCCCCCACCACTTTTAAATGTACATATTAACTTATCCCCCCTCCCCCTCCAACTACCCATTCCTTTATTTTAATTGGCTGTTAGTCAAGTGATGAATTTCCCCCC
>PNEQ01035228.1:0-14265 GCA_003012365.1 Medauroidea extradentata | reverse complement strand
CTTGGCGGTATGTGATCGAAGGTTTCAAGTTACTTGTACCTTTAACGCCAACTTCTAAGTTTACGAAAATCTGTTAACGGTGT
This sequence comes from Medauroidea extradentata, assembly GCA_003012365.1. Lineage (NCBI taxonomy): Eukaryota > Metazoa > Arthropoda > Insecta > Phasmatodea > Phasmatidae > Medauroidea > Medauroidea extradentata. Next base: position 14,182 of record PNEQ01035228.1, on the reverse strand, counting down.
CGTAAGGTGGTTGCTGAAATCTGCAAGCTGCCTTTGCCTTAAAAGATCCAAGAAGATCGAAACACGGTTATGTCATTCTAATCCTCAGACGGCATTACGGTTTGAATAAGAATTGGGATTTAACCAATTGCATATTCCAAACTTAGCAGGTGGTGTATCGAGCGGAGCTCACTACGTCCTAAAGATAATCCCATGAACATGAAATCACAAGCTGTTTGGTATCCGACCGATTCTCACCTATAACAGGGGTGATTTCCGAGTTGTTGAGTCCTAAACCATCAGGGTATCAGTATATTACTGGTCTTCCTGTGCCGTTGAGCTTTGTCATGTCGTTTCGACTTCAGTGATGGTTCTGCATCTCATAGTCTCATCAGGTGTGTAATTTAGCACACTACGAATTTTGACTGATCTCTGAATAACAGACGTACACTGTTTCTTGTTAAACAGTTTTTCTTTGCGGTATGTGATTGAAGGTGTCAGTTTCTCGTACCAATCATGCCAACTTCTAAGATTACGAAAATCTGCAAACCGTGTCGTAAAATGGTTACTGAAATCTGCAACCTGCTATTACATGAAGAGCTCCATTAAGATCGAAAAAACGTGTATGCATTCTTATCTTTGGGCGGCCTTACGATTAGTATAAGAATTGGAATTTAACCAAAAGCTATACTCCCACCGTAGTGTGTGGTGTATCGAACAGATCTCACTACGTCCTAAAGATATACCAATGAACATGAAATTACCAGCTGTTTGGTCTACGACCGATTCTCATCTCTAACGGGGGTGGTTTCGGAGTTGTTGAGTCCCAAACGGTCTGGGTTTGAATATATTTCTGGTCTTCCTGTACCGTTATGTTTTGTCATGTTCGTTTCGAATTCAGAGATGGTTCTGAATCTCATAGTCTCATCAGGTGTACAATCCAGCACACTACGATGTGTGACTGATCTCTGAATAACAGAGGTACACTGTTTCTTGTTAAACTGTGTCTCGTGGGGGTATGTGATCGAAGGTGTCAAGTTTTTTGTACCTTTTACGCCTACCTCTAAGTTAACGAAAATCTGTAAACCGTGTCGTAAGTTGGTGGCTGAAATCTGCAACCTGCCCGTACCTAAAGAGATCCAAGTAGATCGAAACATGGGTTTGTACTTCTTTTCCTTCGACGGCCTTACGGTTAGGATAGGAATTGGGATTTAACCAATTGCTATATTCTCAAAGTAGCGGGTGGTGTATCGAGCAGAGCTCACTACGTTCTAAAGATATACACATGAACACGTAATTACCAGCTGTTTGTTCTCCGAATGATTCTCACCTCTAACAAGGGTGGTTTCCGAGTTTTTGTGTCCCAAAAGGTCAGCTTATCAGTATATTGCTGGTCTTCCTGTACCGTTATTTTTTTTTCATGTTCGTTTCAAATTCAGAGATGGTTCTGAATCTCATAGTCTCATCAGGTGTACAATTTAGCACACTACGATGTCTGTCTTATCTCTGAATAACAGAGGTACACTACTTCATATTACACTGTGTTTCTTGGCGGTATGTGATCGAAGGTGTCATGTTTCTTGCACCTTTCATGCCAACCTCTAAGTTTACGAAAATCGGTAACCTGTTTCGTAAGGTGGTTGCTGAAATCTGCAACCTGCCCTTACCTGAATAGATCCATGAAGATCGAAAAACGGGTATTTCATTCTTATCCTTGGACGGCCTTACGGTTAGGATAAGAATTGGGATTTAACCAATTGCTATATTCCTACCGTAGCGCGTTGTGTATCGAGCGGAGCTCACTACTTCCTAAAGATATACCCATGAACATGAAATTAACAGCTGTTTGGTCTCCGACAGATTCTTTCCTCTAACGGGGGACGTTTCCGAGGTGTTGAGTCCCAAAAGGTCAGGGTATCAGTTTATTGCTGGTCTTCCTGTACTTTTATGCTTTGTCATATTCGTTTCAACTTCAGAGATGGTGTTGCATCCCATAGTCTCATCAGATGTGGAATTTAGCACACTACGATGTCTGACTGATCTCTGATTAACAGAGGTACACTGTTTCTTGTTAAACTATTTTTTATGGCGGTGTTTGATCGAAGGTGTCAAGTTTCTTGTACATTTTACGCCTACCTCTAAGTTTTCGAAAATCTGTAAACCGTGTCATAAGGTGGTTGCTGAAATCTGCAACCTGCCCTTACCTAAAGAGATCCAAGATGATCGAAACAAGGTTATGTCATTCTTATCCTTGGACTGCCTTACGGTTAGGAAAAGAATTGGTATTTAACCAATTCCAGTATATTCCCACCGTAGCGGGATGTGTAAAGAGCGTGCTCACTACGTCCTAAAGATATACCTATGAACATAAAATTACCTGCTATTAGGTCTTTGACCGATTTTCACCTCTAACGTTGGTGGTTTCCGAGTTGTTTAGTCCCAAACGGTCAGGGTATTAATATATTGCTGGTCTTCCTGTACCGTAATGATTTTTCATGTTCGTTTCGACTTCAGAGATGTAACTGCATCTCATAGTCTCATCAAATGTGCAATTTAGAAAACTACGATGTCTGACTGATCTCTGAAAAACAAAGGTACACTGTTTTATGTAAAACTGTGTTTCAAGCGGTATGTGATCGAAGGTGATAAGTATCTTATACCTTTCATTTCAACCTCTATGTTTACGAAAAATCTGTAAACCATGTCATAATGTGGTTGCTGAAATCTGCATCCTGCCCTTACCTGAAAAGATCCAAGAAGATCGAAACACTGGTATGTCTTTCTAATCTTGACCCGGCTTTATAGTTTGGATAAAACTTGGGATTTAACCAATTACTGTATTCCTACCGTAGCAGGTGGTGTATCGAGGGGATCTCACTACATTCTAAAGATATACACATGAACATGTAATTACCAGCAGTTTGGTCTCCGAATGATTCTCACCTCTAACAAGGGTGGTTTCCGAGTTTTTGTGTCCCAAACGGTCAGCGTATCAGTATATTGCTGGTCTTCCTGTACCGTTATGCTTTGTCATGTTCGTGTCGACTTCAGAGATGGTTCTGCATCTCATAGTCTCATCAGGTGTGCAATTTAGCATACTACGATGTGTGACTCTCTGAATAACAGAGGTACACTGTTTCTTGTTAAACTGTGTTTCTTGTACCTTTCAAGCCAACCTCTAAGTTTACAAAAATCTGCAAACCGTGTTGTATGGTGGTTTCTGAAATCTGATACCTACCCTTACCTTAAGAGAGCCAAGAATATCGTTACATGGTTATGCCATTCTTATCCTTGGACTACGTTACGGTTTGGATAAGAATTGGGATTTAACCAATTGCTTTATTCCCACCGAAGCAGGTGGTGTATCGAGCGGAGCTCACTACGTCCTAAAGATAAACCTATGAACACGAAATTACCATCAGTTTGGTCTCCGACAGATTGTTACCTCTAATGGTGGACGTTTCCAAGGCGTTGAGTCCCAAACGGTCAGGGTATCAGGTTATTGCTGGTCTTCCTGTTTCGTTATGCTTTGTCATCTTCGTATCGACTTCAGAGATGGTTCTTTCTGCATCTCATAGTCTTATCAGATGTAGAATTTAGCACACTACGATATTTGAGAAATCTCTGACTAACAGAGGTACACTGTTTCTTGTTAAACTGTGTTTCTTGGTGGTATGTGATCGAAGCTGTCAAGTTTCTTGTAACATTCACGCCAACCTCTAAGTTTACAAAAATCTGTAAACCGTATCATAAGGTAGTTGCTGAAATCTGCAACCTGCCCTTACCTGAAGAGATCCAAGAAGATCGTAACATGGTTATGCATTTCTTATCCTTGGACTGCTTTATAGTTTGGATAAGAATTGGGATTTAACCAATTGCTATATTCCCACCTTAGAGGGTGGTGTATCGAGCTGAGCTCACTTCGTCCTAAAGATATACCCATGAACATGAAATTACCATCTTTTAGGTCTCCGACTGATTCTCACCTCTAACGGGGGGGGGGGGGTTTCCAAGATGTTGTCTCCCAAACGGTCAGGGTATCAGGATATTGCTGGTCTTCCAGTACCGTTATTTTTATTTCATGTTCGTTTCAAATTCAGAGATGGTTCTGAATCTCATAGTCTCATCAGGTGTACAATTTAGCACACTACGATGTCTGTCTTATATCTGAATAACAGAGGTACACTACTTCATGTTACACTGTGTTTCTTGGCGGTATGTGATCGAAGGTGTCATGTTTCTTGTACCTTTCATGCCAACCTCTAAGTTTACGAAAATCGGTAACCTGTGTCGTAAGGTGGTTGCTGAAATCTGCAACCTGCCCTTACCTAATGAGATCCAAGAAGATCGAAACACGGTTATGTCATACTTATCCTTGGACGGCCTTACGGTTAGGAAAAGAATTTTGATTTAACCAATTGCTATATTCCCACCGTTGCAGGTTGTGTATCGAGCGGAGCTCACTACGTCCTAATGATATACCCATGAACATGAAATTACCGGCTGTTTGGTCTCCGAACGATTTTCACATCTAACGTGGATGGTTTCCGAGTTGTTGGGTCCCAAACGGTCAGGGTATTATTATATTGCTGGTCTTCCTATAACTGTAATGATTTGTCATGTTAGTTACTACTTCAGAGGTGGTTCTTCATCTCATAGTCTCATCAGGTGTGCAATTTAGCGCACTACGATGTGGTTGCTGTAATCTGCAACCTGCTATTACATGAAGAGCTCCATTAAGATCGAAAAACGTGTATGTCATTCTTATCTTTCGGCGGCCTTACGATTAGTATAACAATTGGAATTTAAACAAAAGCTATACTCCCACCGTAGTGTGTGGTGTATCGAACAGAGCTCAATACGTACTAAAGATATACCCATGAACATGAAATTACCAGCTGTTTGTTCTCCGACCGATTTTCACCTCTAATTGATGTGGTTTCTAAATTGTTGTTGATTCCCAAACGGTCTGGGTATCATTATATTTCTGGTCTTCCTGTACCAATATGATTTGTCATGTTCGTTTCGACTTCAGAGATGTATCTGCATCTCATAGACTCATCGAGTGAGTAATTTAGCACAATACGATGTGTGACTGTTCTCTGAATAACAGAGGTACAGTATTTCTTGTTAAACTGAATTTCTTGACGGTTTTGATCGAAGGTGTCAAGGTTCTTGTACCTTTTAAGCCTACCTCTAAATTAACGAAAATCTGTAAACGGTGTCGTAAGTTGGATGCTGAAAACTGCAAGATGCCCTTACCAGAAGTGATCCAAGTAGATCGAAACATGGGTTTGTACTTCTTTTCCCACGACGGCCTTACGATTAGGATAAGATTTGGTATTTAACCAATTGCTATATTCTCAAAGTAGCGGGTGGTGTATAGAGCGGAGCTCACTACGTCATATAGATATACCTCATTAACATGAAATTACCACCTGTTTGGTCTCCGCCGATTCTCACCTTTAACGTGGGAGGTTTTAGAGTTTTTGAAGTCCCAAACGGTCAAGGTATCAGTATATTGCTGGTCTTCCAGTACCCTTAGGTTTTGTCATGTTCGCTTCAAATTCAGAGATGGTTCTGAATCTCATAGTCTCATCAGGTGTACAATTTTGCACACTACGATGTGTGACTGATCTCTGAATAACAGAGGTACACTGTTTCTTTTAAAACTGTGTCTCTTGGCGGTATGTGATCGAAGGTGTCAAGTTTTTTGTACCTTTTAAGCCTACCTCTAAGTTCACGAAAATCGGTAACCTGTATCGTAAAGTGGTTGCTGAAATCTGCAACCTGCCCTTACCTAAAGAGATCCAAGAAGATCGAAGCACGGGTATGTCTTTCTAATCCTTGGACGGCTTTATAGTATGGATAACAATTGGGTTTTAAAAAATTGTTGTATTCTTACAGTAGCAGGTGGTGTACCGAGCGGATCTCACTAAGTTCTAAATATATACACATGAACATATAATAACCAGCTGTTTGGTCTCCGAATGATTCTCACCTCTAACAGGGGTGGTTTCGGAGTTGTTGAGTCCCAAACGGTCAGGGTATCAGTATATTGCTGGTCTTCATGTACCGTTATGCTTTGTCATGATCGTTTCGACTTCAGAGATGTATCTGCATCTCATAGTCTCATCAGGTGTGCAATTTAGCACACTACGATGTCTGTTTTATCTCTGAATAACAGAGGTACACTGCTTCATGTTAAACTGTGTTTCTTGGCGGTATGTGATCGAAGGTGTCATGTATCTTGTACATTTCATGCCAACCTGAATGTTTACAAAAATATGTTAACAGTGACGTAAAGGTAGTTGCTGAAATCTGCAACCTGCCCTTACCTGAAGAGATCCAAGAAGATCGAAACACGGGTATGACATTCTAATCCTTGGACGGCCTTACGGTTTGGATAAGAATTGGCATTTAAGCAATTGCTAAATCCCCCCGTTGCAGGTGGTGTATCGAGCGGATCTCACTACGTTCTATAGATATACACATGAACACGTAATTACCAGCTGTTTGGTCTCCGAATGATTCTCACCTCTAACAAGGGTGGTTTCCGAGTTGTTGTGTCCTAAACGGTCAGAGTATTAGTATATTGCTGGTCTTCCTGTACTGTTATGATTTGTCATGTTCTTTTCGACCTCAGAGATGGTTCTGCATCTCACAGTATCATAAGGTGTATAATTTAGCACACTACGATGTATGAGTGATCTCTGAATAACAGAGGTACACTATATCTTGTTAAACTGTGTTTCTTTGCGGTATGTGATCGAAGTTGTCAAGTTACTTGTACCTTTCACGCCAACCTCTATGTTTACGAAAATCTGTAAACCGATCGTAAAGTAGTTGCTGAAATCTGCAACATAACCTTACCTGGAGAGATCCAAGAAGATTGGAACACAGGTATGTCATTCTTATCCTTTGACAGCCTTGTGGTTAGGATACGAATTGGGATTTAACTAATTGCTATATTCCCATTGTAGAGGGTGGTGTATCGAGCAGGCTCACTAAATTTTAAAGATATACACATGAACATGTGATTACCAGCTGTATGGTCTCCGAATGATTCTCACCTCTAACAAGGGTGGTTTCCAAGTTGTTGAGTCCTAAACCATCAGGGTATCAGTATATTGCTGGTCTTCCTGTACCGTTATGATTTGTCATGTTTGTTTCGAATTCAGAGATGTATCTGCATCTCATAGTCTCATCAGGTGTGTAATTTAGCACACTACGATGTCTGACTGATCTCTGAATAACAGAGGTACACTGTTTCATGTTAAACTGTGTTTCTTGGCGGTTTTGATCGAAGGTGTCAAGTTTTTTGTACCTTTCATGCCAACCCCTAAGTTTACGAAAATCTGTAAACAGTGTCGTAAGTTGGTTGCTGATATCTGCAACCTGCCCTTACCTGAAGTGATCCAAGTAGATTGAAACATGGGTTTGTAATTCTTTTCCTTACACGGCCTTACGGTTAGGATAAGAATTGGGATTTAAACAATTGCTATATTCCCAAAGTAGCGGGTGGTGTATCGAGCGGAGCTCACTACATCCTAAAGATAATGCTATGAACATGAAATTACCAGTTGTTTGGTCTCCGACTGATTATCACCACTAATGGTTGTGGTTTCTGAGTTCTTGAGTCCCAAACGGTCTGGGTATCAATATATTTCTGTTCTTCCTGTACCGTTATGTTTTGTCATGTTCGTTTCGACTTCAGAGATCGTTCTGCATCTCATAGTCTCATCAGGTGTGCAATTTAGCACACTACGATGTGTGACTGATCACTGAATAACAGAGGTACAATATTTCTTGTTAAACTGTGTCTCTTGGCGGTGTTTGATCGAAGGTGTCAAGTTTCTTGTAACTTTCATGCTAACCTCTAAGTTTACGAAAATCTGTGAACATTGTCGTAAGGTAGTTGCTGAAATCTGCAACCTGTCCTTACCTAAAGAGATCCAAGAAGATCGAAACATGGGTATGTCTTTCTAATCCTTGGACGGCTTTATAGTTTGGATAAATATTGGGATTTGAACAATTGTTGTATTCCTACCGTAGCAGGTGGTGTATCGAGCGGATCTCACTACTATCTAAAGATATACACATGAACACATAATTACCAGCTGTTTGGTCTCCGAATGATTCTCACCTCTAACAAGGGCGGTTTCCGATTTTTTGTGTCCCAAACGGTCAGCATATCAGTATATTGCTGGTCTTCCTGTACCGTTATGCTTTGTCATGTTCGTTTCGACTTCAGAGATCGTTCTGCATCTCATAGTCTCATCAGGTGTGCAATTTAGCACACTACGATGTGTGACTGATCTCTGAATAACAGAGGTACACTGTTTCTTGTCAAACTGTGTTTCTAGGTGGTATGTGATCGAAGGTGTCAAGTTTCTTGTACCTTTCAAGCCAACCTTTAAGTTTACGAAAATCTGTAAACCGTGTTGTAAGGTTGTTGCTGAATTCTGCAACCTACCCTTACCTTAAGAGAGCCAAGAAGATCGAAACACGGGAATGTCATTCTAATCCTTGGACGGCCTTACGGTTTGGATAAGAATTTGATTTAACCAATTGCTATATTCCCATTGTAGTGGGTGGTGTATCAAGCGGAGCTCACTACGTCCTAAAGATATACACATGAACATGTAATTAAGAGCTGTTTCTTCTCCGAATGATTCTCGCCTATAACAATGGTGGTTTCCGAGTTGTTGTTTCCCAAACCGTCAGAGTATTTGTATATTGCTGGTCTTCCTGTACTGTTATGATTTGTCATGTTCTTTTCGATCTCAGAGATGGTTCTGCATCTCATAGTATCATACGGTGTAGAATTTAGCACACTACGATGTGTGACTGATCTCTGAATAACAGAGGTACACTGTTTCTTGTCAAACTGTGTTTCTAGGTGGTATGTGATCGAAGGTGTCAAGTTAATTGTACTTTTCACGCCAACCTCTATGTTTACGAAAATCTGTAAACTGTGTCATAAGGTGGTTGCTGAAATCTGCATCCTGCCCTTACCTGAAGAGATCCAAGAAGATCGAAACACGGGTATGTCTTTCTAATCCTTGGACGGCTTTATAGTTAGGATAAATATTGGGATTTAACCAAATGATGTATTCCTATCGTAGCAGGTGGTGTATCGAGCGGATCTCACTACGTCCTAAAGATATACCCATGAACATGAAATTACCAGCTGTTAGGTCTCCGACCGATTTTCACCTCTAACGTTGGTGGTTTCCGAGATGTTTAGTCCCAAACGGTCAGGGTATCATTATATTGCTGGTCTTCCTATACCGTTAATATTTGTCATGTTCGTTTCGACTTCAGAGATGTATCTGCATCTCATAGTCTCATCAGGTGTGCAATTTAGCACACTACGATGTCTGTCTTATCTCTAAATAACAGAGGTACACTGCTTCATGTTAAACTGTGTTTCTTGGCGGTATGTGATCGAAGGTGTCATGTATCTTGTACATTTCATGCCAACCTGAATGTTTACAAAAATCTGTTAACAGTGACGTAAAGAGGGTTGCTGAAATCTGCAACCTGCCCTTACCTGAAGAGATCCAAGAAGATCGAAACACGGGTATGTCATTCTAATCCTTGGACGGCCTTACGGTTTAGATAAGAATTGGCATTTAAGCAATTGCTAAATCCCCCCGTTGCAGGTGGTGTATCGAGCGGAGCTCACTACGACCTAAGGATATACCCATGAACATGAAATTACCGGCTGTTTGGCCTCCGACCTATTTTCAACTCTAATGTGAGTGGTTTCCGAGTTGTTGGGTCCCAAACGGTCAGGGTATTATTATATTGCTGGTCTTCCTGTACCGTAATGATTTGCCATGTTCGTTTCGACTTCAGTGATGTAACTGCATCTCATAGTCTCATCAGGTGTGCAATTTAGCAAACTACGATGTCTGAATGATCTCTGAATAACAAAGGTACACTGTTTTATGTAAAACTGTGTTTCAGGCGGTATGTGATCGATGGTGATAAGTATATGGTACCTTTCATTTCAACCTCTGTGTTTACGAAAAATCTGTAAACCGTGTAATAAGGTGGTTGCTGAAATCTGCATCCTGCCCTTACCTGAAGAGATCCAAGAAGATCGAAACACGGGTATGTCTTTCTAATCCTTGGACGGCTTTATAGTTTGGATAAATATTGGGATTTAACCAAATGATGTATTCCTATCGTAGCAGGTGGTGTATCGAGCGGATCTCACTACGTTCTATAGATATACACATGAACACGTAATTACCAGCTGTTTGGTCTCCGAATGATTCTCACCTCTAACAAGGGTGGTTTCCAAGTTGTTGAGTCCTAAACCATCAGGGTATCAGTATATTGCTGGTCTTCCTGTATCGTTATGATTTGTCATGTTTGTTTCGAATTCAGAGATGTATCTGCATCTCATAGTCTCATCAGGTGTGTAATTTAGCACACTACGATGTCTGACTGATCTCTGAATAACAGAGGTACACTGTTTCATGTTAAACTGTGTCTCTTGGCGGTGTTTGATCGAAGGTGTCAAGTTTCTTGTAACTTTCATGCTAACCTCTAAGTTTACGAAAATCTGTGAACAGTGTCGTAAGGTAGTTGCTGAAATCTGCAACCTGCCTTTACCTAAAGTGATCCAAGAAGATCGAAACACGGCTATGTCATTCTTATCCTTGGACGGCCTTACGATTAGGAAAAGAATTTGGATTTAACCAATTACTATATTCCCACCGATGCAGGTGGTGTATCGAGCGGAGCTCACTACGTCCTAAAGATATACACATAAACATGTAATTACGAGCTGTTTGTTCTCCGACCTATTTTCAACTCTAACGTGAGTGGTTTCCGAGTTGTTGGGTCCCAAACTGTCAGGGTATTATTATATTGCTGGTCTTCCTGTACCGTAATGATTTGTCATGTTCGTTTCGACTTCAGAGATGGTTCTGCATCTTATAGTAACATAGGGTGTAGAATTTAGCACACTACGATGTATGAGTGATCTCTGAATAACAGAAGTACACTGTTTCTTGTTAAACTGTGTTTCTTTGCTGTATGTGAATGAAGGTGTCAAGTTACTTGTACCTTTAACGCCAACATCTAAGTTTACGAAAATCTGAGAACCGTGTCGTAAGGTGGTTGCTGAAATCTGCAACCTGCCCTTAAGTGAAGAGCTCTATGAAGATCGAAACACGGGTATGTCATTCTTATCTTTGGGCGGCCTTACGATTAGTATAAGAATTGGAATTTAACCAATTGCTATACTCCCACCGTAGCGCGTTGTGTATCGAGCGGAGCTCACTACTTCTTAAAGATATACCCATGAACAAGAAACTAACAGTTGTTTGGTGTCCGACAGATTCTTACCTCTAACGGGGGACGTTTCCGAGGTGTTGGGTCCCAAACGGTCAGGGTATTATTATATTGCTGGTCTTCCTGTACTATTATGCTTTGTCATGTTCGTTTCAACTTCGAAGATGGTGTTGCATCCCATAGTCTCATCAGATGTGGAATTTAGCACACTACGATGTCTGACTGATCTCTGAATAACAGAGGTACACTGTTTCATGTTAAACTGTGTTTCTTGGCGGTTTTGATCGAAGGTGTCAAGTTTCTTGTACATTTTATTCCTACCTCTAAGTTTACGAAAATCGGTAACCTGTGTCGTAAGATGGTTGCTGAAATCTGCAACCTGCCCTTACCTAAAGAGATCCAAGAATATCGAAACAAGGTTATGTCATTCTTATCCTTGGACTGCCTTTCGGTTAGGAAAAGAATTGTGATTTAATCAAATGCTATATTCCCACCGTAGTGGGTTGTGTATCGAGCGGTGCTCACTACGTTTTAAAGATATACCCATGAACATGAAATTACCAGCTATTAGGTCTCCGACCGATTTTCACCTCTAACGTTGGTGGTTTCCGAGATGTTTAATCCCAAACGGTCAGGGTATCATTATATTGCTGGTCTTCCTATACCGTTAATATTTGTCATGTTCGTTTCGACTTCAGAGATGTATCTGCATCTCATAGTCTCATCAGGTGTGCAATTTAGCACACTACAATGTCTGTCTTATCTCTGAATAACAGAGGTACACTGCTTCATGTTAAACTGTGTTTCTTGGCGGTATGTGATCGAAGGTGTCATGTATCTTGTACATTTCATGCTAACCTGAATGTTTACAAAAATCTGTTAACAGTGACGTAAAGGGGGTTGCTGAAATCTGCAACCTGCCCTTACCTGAAGAGATCCAAGGAGATCGAAACACGGGTATGACATTCTAATCCTTGGACGGCCTTACGGTTTGGATAAAATTGGCATTTAAGCAATTGCTAAATCCCCCCGTTGCAGGTGGTGTATCGAGCGAAGCTCACTACGACCTAAGGATATACTCATGAACATGAAATTACCGGCTGTTTGGCCTCCGACCTATTTTCAACTCTAACGTGAGTGGTTTCCGAGTTGTTGGGTCCCAAACGGTCAGGGTATTATTATATTGCTGGTCTTCCTGTACCGTAATGATTTGTCATGTTCGTTTCGACTTCAGAGATGTAACTGCATCTCAAAGTCTCATCAGGTGTGCAATTTAGCAAACTACGATGTCTGACTGATCTCTGAATAACAAAGGTACACTGTTTTATGTAAAACTGTGTTTCAGGCGGTATGTGATCGAAGGTATTAAGTATCTGGTACCTTTCATTTCAACCTCTATGTTTACGAAATATCTGTAAACCGTGTCATAATGTGGTTGCTGAAATCTGAATCCTGCCCTTACCTGAAGAGATCCAAGAAGATCGAAACATGGGTATGTCTTTCTTATTCTTGGACAGCTTTATAGTTTGGATAAAAATTGGGATTTGAACAATTGTTGTATTCCTACCGTAGCAGGTGGTGTATCGAGCGGATCTCACTACTATCTAAAGATATACACATGAACACATAATTACCAGATGTTTGGTCTCCGAATGATTCTCACTTCTAACAAGGGCGGTTTCCGATTTTTTGTGTCCCAAACGGTCAGCATATCAGTATATTGCTGGTCTTCCTGTACCGTTATGATTTGTCATGTTTGTTTCGAATTCAGTGATGTATCTGCATCTCATAGTCTCATCAAGTGTGTAATTTAGCACACTACGATGTCTGACTGATCTCTGAATAACAGAGGTACACTGTTTCATGTTAAACTGTGTTTCTTGGCGGTTTTGATCGAAGGTGTCAAGTTTTTTGTACCTTTCATGCCAACCTCTAAGTTTACGAAAATCTGTAAACAGTGTCGTAAGTTGGTTGCTGATATCTGCAACCTGCCCTTACCTGAAGTGATCCAAGTAGATAGAAACATGGGTTTGTACTTCTTTTCCTTACACGGCCTTACGGTTAGGATAAGAATTGGGATTTGAACAATTGCTATATTCCCAAAGTAGCGGGTGGTGTATCGAGCGGAGTTCACTACATCCTAAAGATAATGCTATAAACATGAAATTACCAGTTGTTTGGTCTCCGACTGATTATCACCACTAATGGTTGTGGTTTCTGAGTTCTAAAGTCCCAAACGGTCTGGGTATCAATATATTTCTGGTCTTTCTGTACCGTTATGTTTTGTCATGTTCGTTTCGAATTCAGAGATGGTTCTGAATCTAATTGTCTCATCAGGTGTACAATTTAGCACACTACGATGTGTGACTGATCTCTGAATAACAGAGGTACAATGTTTCTTGTTAAACTGTGTCTCTTGGCGGTATGTGATCGAAGGTGTCAAGTTGTTTGTATCTTTCATGCTAACCTCTAAGTTTACGAAAATCTGTAAACCATGTCATAAGTTGGTTGCTGAAATCTGCAACCTGCCCTTACCTGAATTGATCCAAGTAGATCGAAAAAAGGGTTTGTACTTGTTTACTTTGACGGCCTTACGGTTAGGATAAGAAATGGGATTTAACCTATTGCTATATTCTCAAAGTAGCGGGTGGTGTAACGAGCGGAGCTCACTACATCCTAAAAATATATCCATTAACATGAAATTACCAGCTGTTTGGTCTCCGTCCGATTCTCACCTTTAACGGGTAGGTTTCAGAGTTATTGTGGTCCCAAATGGTCAGGGTATCAGTTTATTGCTGGTCTACGTGTACTATTATTGTTTGTCATGTTCGTTTCAACTTCAGAGATGGTGTTGCATCTCATATTCTCATCAGATGTGGAATTTAGCACA
>PNEQ01035227.1:50510-60586 GCA_003012365.1 Medauroidea extradentata | reverse complement strand
GCTCTATACCGCTGAATGGAACTGCTATACCGATATTTCAGCTGCTGAAGACGTGTTGCTGGACCCACAACGATGTCACCTCGTCAGATACATGTAACGGGCTTCCTTCCTTCTCTCGGGACTGACCTTTCCCGAACTCCGGCTGCTGCAGTTTAATCTTCAACGAGCCGATTGAAATGCTCGTCCGGCCATTTTTTTTTTTAAATCACGGAAAAATTTTTCTTTTTGATCGCTGTCCATAGATTACAGCCCTATGACAAACCACACTGCGATCAATCTAAATGTTTTTCTCTCCGCTCTATTCTGCCGTAACACACTCGATTAATACAGAGAGTAATTATGTTTACATTATACTTAACACAATATACATTACAGCAGCATAATAAATGATTTTAAATCTTACTACCTTAAAATAACATGCCAGGGTTTTACCGAGTTACTAAAATTACTAATATGTGCATAAATGTCTTAATGTCCCCAACATGGACTCTCATTTACATACTGTAATCTCCACGAGATATCGTGGTATGTTACAGTATGTGCTTTTTTTAGCACTGCACATGTATGCCAAATTAACTTAATCGAAACGTAAACAGTTAAAACACACGATATAATATTTTGTAAACATGGTCATGTTAAATTTTTGCTGAAATTATTTGTGTTTGTTGAACAATGTGTCAAATGTTTTTGCAATTATATGTATTTCAAACCAACAATATGCATTCGAAACCAACAGTATAGTATAAATAATGCCTTGAGAATGTGAAATTAAATAAACTTCTGTATAATTACAATTGGAAATAGAAATAGAGGTACAACCACTCGAAAACATAATAAATTAAGGTTAATTAGTTACCAATAAGCATTCGTTTACCAGGCGACAATGATTCATAATCATTATACAAAACGCCACAGACTTCATCCCACGCTACATTTTTTTTTGTTTCGGTCTTTATATACCTCACTTGTCACATCCCACAACATTTCTCGAATATGTACTTCAGCAATCAATATTTCGGCATCAATCGGCACAATTTCTTCCCGATTGTCGTCGTCGGAGTGATGCGGCGGACGCCTCGTCAGACATTCTGCTGTGTTCGATGTCAAAAATCACATTGGACTGGCCTGAGCTGAGCGGTTTCTCGCCGTCCATGTGAACGCTGCCATTTACCTCAATGTATCTCAGTGCCGTCGGGCGGCGGGTCGAGGTGCAGGCGGCGAAAAAACCGCGCGGCGGAAAACCGCTCTTGTGGTGCGGCCCTTAGTTCCACCATACACTAAATAGTAATACTAATACATAGACACGGGAAAAATTCGCGGGTTCACTGAGCTGTAGGCTAGCATCCAAGAATATATGTGAAAATCGTGCAGACAGCAGCTGTTTATTAGCTGCTCGCTGACACAGTGAAATTGGACCTGTATTCAGCTACAGTTTTATTATTGCCTAAGCTACTTCCAGGAAGTATCGAGTAAGTCAACGGCCAATTATGAAAGGCGATACAGACGTATAGTTGCTAGAATTCTAGCTTTCTCTCTTTACAATGCATTTGCAGCCATGTAGACAGTCCTCAAACCACGGGGTAACAGAGAGGTTTGTTAGATGACGATAGTTTCTTGCTACGATTACTAACTGTTTGACGAACACAGGGGTGCTAACGACATTTTGGGGGTCATTGAACGAAATGGGTTCTGGGACTCCATATTTTATGGACTAAGTTAAAAAAAAGTAACAATACACATGCAACACATACCGACACTTTGTACATACAGCTTACATTAAAACTAATATATGAACCAAATGAGACCTGAACAATCACTGCGAATGAGCTTAAAGAATTAGAGAGTCTTTGCAATGAAAAATCTGAGTCCATTTGGCCAACAACCATTTCAAGTTCCTTTTTTCTCTCAAGTTCCATTCACCACAACGAAGTCAAACCCAACCACTTACATGTCTTCAGTGGAAATGCAAGGCAGTTTTCTAGATTTATTAATTTTTTGTTCGCGTACTTGAAACTAGTTTTTATTACTGACATTTTAAATTCAGAGCCAGTAGTAAAGAATTATTTGACATAGTTTTAAAGCTTTAGCGAAGTGATTGTTATCTAAATTTGCTGTCGTGAGCCTGAAGTCACAAAATTATTAGTTTATTTCGAATTACTATTACAGAAAACCAAACAGTAAATATATGCAAACAAATATGATCTTAAATTGACATTTAACACATTATGTATTTTCTACCTAGCTTTTTTTTATGTTATGGAGACATTTAACTAAAAACACGACTTTAATGAAACTACCCCCTTAAGAACTGTCTTTAGGTTGTGGTTATTGGCCTATATTGATGAGGGTAAAAGTCATCGTACTTGGCAACCACTCACCACACGCCTTATCCACTAAATTTTTATCCATTTTAAAATGTGGCGAACTTCTGCTAATAAAGCCGCCAAACGTGGCGAGGAATTTTATAAACACCGTTAAGCTGCTACGGAAAGAAAAAAAGAGTTTTTAGTGCATCAATTGTATGTAATTTTTTAAAAGGAATACAGCATTAACACATCACATTTTAAAAAAAATTCACGTGTAATTAGGTTATAAATGGAAGAAATTAAGCCCACATGATATCAAGGCCCACGTACATACGAAATATGTACGTACTAGTTTTTGTCATTTCGGTGTTATTTCGTGACAGAAGATCCACACTTCACGTCCATCGTGATGAAGCGACACTTACGTTTTATACCAGTTACTTGCGCTTACATTTTCCACCTTGAAAAAATTTGTTATCTCTCATATTTTTCCCACAGTGGCATGCTGAAATCAGAATTTACAAGTTACGGGAGCATAGTAATAACTAAAACGAAGTGACTCACTCGAATAACCAACGGCTGTGGCTTCCCCTGATTCGCCGATATGTAGGGCACAATAACGAATCAGGCAAAGCCAATGCCTATGGAGAGCTAACAGAAGTGTTAAAATGACCCTTCCTGGCAGGGTTGCCAGCTCTAAGGCCTCGGCATTCTACTAAAGACGGCTATGGCAGTATTCGAATATCCTTGTAACGGTTAAGCTATGCACACCGCTCGGCGGCCAGAGCAGACTTACGCGTTTCACGACATTCGAACAAGAACGAACAGTAAGATCTCATGAACCAAAGGCTTGAAAAATGCATCAGGTGTACAGTACGTGAAGGTGGGAATAGAATGTGAGCAGGTGTAAAGTAGTGAGGTGACGTCTATTGCACGTGTTTTCCAGCGAACAGACGCGTCAAAAATGCATCGGTAGGCTGGTAAAGGGAGAGGGAAGCCCATGAAGTCCACCCGGAAATATAAGAAATAAATAAACCTGCTGCAGTGTAAATGCACCACGGCAGAAGGCAGTGGGCTGACAGCAGTGGAGGTGGGAGTAGGAATGCCCCCACACTGGGAGGGGGACTCATCATGGGGCTAGCCGGCTGACGGGTGTAAGGGTTAGTTGGTGGAGGGGAGGGGTGACGTGTGGGTGATGAAGGGAGTGGAAGGAGTGAGGGGTGAAAGTGGCGCAGGGACGCCGAATGTGGGGCGCCAGGCGAGGGACGCGTGGGTGTGTTCGTGATGGTCGGGTGAAAAGTTGGGGAGGGGGTTAGTGGGGTAGGTGGTGCAGGAGGGGTACGTGGGAGGGGGTAGGTAGCTATCTGAACGGCGCCAAGCGTCTGGGCGTCGCGGCCCACTCTCTCGCAGGCTCGCCAGACGACTGGATCCACCGGGTACCACCCTTTCCTCCCTCCCCCAACCACCGCCCTCGTAAATATAGGCGGTTCACGGCAAATTGAGTACCTTTTTAAGCTCCTAGTTATTCTTTCCATCTGCCATCTTTAATTTACAGTATTTTCCCCGTTACAAAAATTCCTGAAGGTATTTCAGAATGTTCGACATTTCATGCTCTAATTCCTAGTCTAAAACACCTTTTTCACATTGTTAAATAATAAATTTCCCTAACACTATCTCACACTTGTTAAATAATAAAAAAATACACTACAATATTTAAGTCAGATAATAATGGGAGTAATTTATTAACTAGCAATGTCGAAACGTGTAGTAGACTAAAGGTTCATTTACACAGAAAAAAAAAGTTGCTGCAACAATGCTAATAACAAAATGTTGCTAACCAAATTAGTTAGCAACAAATTGTGTGTCGGTATATGATTTCTAGCAATGTTGATAAAATTTGCTGAAAACATAGTGGATAAACACAGATGTTGCTAACATTCTTTAATAGGCGAAACAATAAAATTATAACAATGTCAACAACAAAAATCTTGGGAACATGTTGCTGACAATGAAAGTGCATTAGTCTGTGAGTAGCAATGTAAATGAAATAAATGTAGTTATGTCTTCACAGGAGTAGAATTAGCTGCAACATGTGTTATTTTGATTGAGACAGTTAGCAAGCAATATAAGAGGAAATAGTGGTTATGGGCTAGGGCAGGCAATACCTTCAAAAGAGAAGTCATCATAGTGGACAATACATTTTGGAAGGTCTAAAAAGAATGAGTTAGCAATGGATTTGAAATTTGTCAGTTTCATATGATTTGTGATAATGTCAAGCAGTGATTTTGAACACTTGATTTGCCTTGCAGGACCTATATGAAAAAAAAGCACAAACTACAGAGAATCAATTTCCGTTTCAAAAGAACTTGCTGTAACATTCCGTTTCTGTCTAACTGGGTGCAGTTTAAATTACTTGATGATGTTATATAAGATGTCAGTGTCAAGCATATCCAAATTCATGCCAGAAGTGTTGGATGATCTGATTGAAGCTCTCATAGACAATGTCAAAGGAAATATAACCACCTGTAAAGCAATTAAGGGTATAAATTTGTTGATGTGGGATTTTGCCCCTCGTTTTCAAAGTATATGTTTCAATTACATAGAACAAAATACTTGTTTTACTTGTTGTCGGCGAGTAAAACAAACCTGGACACTGAACCTGATCAGTTAAAAGTGTATATATATATATATATATATATATATATATATATATATATATATATATATATATATATATATATATTAAGAAATAACCGGTCAGTTTGATTGGAAATATGGGAATAATTTTCGAGTCCAAAAATTATTTTTATATTTATTTAATTATTGGAAGACGGGAGTCCACCCACGTTAAGTTAACATGCTATAAGAAAAAAAAACTAGACTGGCAGAATCATTTTGTATTATTTTTCACCATTTAATAAGCTAAGAAAATTGTTAGGTAGGATGTGACACATGTTAAGTCATTGTTAAGTAATCCAATATATAACATTTGAAGGAGTGGATATGCTAGGAGAGTCCAGATCTCTGTTGCTACTGAGTACTGAAAAAGTATTTGTGTGTGAACATGACGATACAGTTTTGTTATCATATCTGCCAAATATCACCCAAATATATCAAGTGGTTAATTTTATGCTGTAACGTGGCTTGAAGCGACATATTCGCCGAAAATGTCATTTCATACTTGTTTTTCCGATATTCATTCAAAGATTTCAATCCACTATGTGCCTCTGTTATAACTGAAGGTTCATTAGAAGCTGTTTTTTATCACTTGCATCGACCACTGGCGAACTGGAGCCACTTGTTT
Organism: Medauroidea extradentata; assembly: GCA_003012365.1. Taxonomy (NCBI): domain Eukaryota; kingdom Metazoa; phylum Arthropoda; class Insecta; order Phasmatodea; family Phasmatidae; genus Medauroidea; species Medauroidea extradentata. The sequence continues at coordinate 54,976 of PNEQ01035227.1, read as the reverse complement.
CTGGAGTTGTATCTAGCGAGCCGACAAGTACTTCGGGAGATGCATTCGTTGATGCAGGCAAACTCTGTTTCTGATTCAACGCTACTTTGATCTTCTTCATGAAGAGATTTTGGTCAGCACTTAACATCTGAGTCTTCAGCGCTGGTGAGAGGTAACATGATGTAAATATGGAGCGGCGCCGGAATGTAGGGGCGGGGGAAGCGGGAGATCCTCGAGAAAACCAGCCGACCAGCGGCATCGCCCGGCACGATTCACACATGCGAAAATCCGGGGACTAACCTTGCCGAGAATCTAACCCGGATCGCCTTGGTGGGAGACGAGTGGTCTGACCACTCGGCCACCGCGGTCTCTTCATTACCGGAGATCAGTAAAATGAATACAGAAGTACATAATACCACAATGAAACAGAATATAAAAGAAAAATACATGCTGGCAAGCACATGAATCAAACGTAAATAGTGATATACAAGATTTTATTCAAACTCTAACACGTTAAGTGCAACGAATGCACCAAAGTAGCTTTTAACAGTGCTTACAGCGTTCGCCTGTCACCATGGCGATCCGGATTCGATTCCCACCGGGGTCACTCGGATTTTCGCATTTGAGAATCGTGTTTGGAATACGTCTTTAGTCAGTAGGTTTTCTCGAGATACACCCGTTTCCCCCACCTTTCATTACAGGCGTCACTACATATTCACATCATTGTATTTATTTTATAAAACTACATATATACCAGTAATTAAATTAATATAGCATGATTGACACGTTTTCTCTTTTTTTAGGTCCCGCAAACTACACTGGAATGGCTGCGCGTGACCAATGGAATACAACCACAAATGAAACTACCCTCATTGCTTGGGCAGCATAGACGGCACACACATTGAGAATCTAGCACCACTATGGAGTGGACGTGATTACTTCAGTTCTTTGAGATACTACTATGGGTAGTTGATGCGAACTACTGTTCATCCTTTATGCCAATGTAGGATGCCAAGGCAGCATATCTTATGGAGGTGTTTTTGCTAATTCTGTGCTTCGTAAAATGATTGACGAGTCTCTGTTAAATATACCTGCCCCAGCACCATTGCCTGGAAGAACAGTTTAAACTCCTTATGGGTTTGTTAGTGACGATGCTTTCCCTTTGGGTTTCCATGTAATGAAACATGTCCCAAGGACACACGAAAAAACACTCTGAAAATAATTTTCAACTTCAAACTGTACAGGGCACGTCGAGTTATAGAAACTGTTTTCGGCATACTGGTTGCTGTTTTTCGTGTATTGGCAAAACCGATACTTTGGATCACAGGAAAGCTGCAAAAGTAGCATTAGCTTGCATACATCTACTTTTTTTTTTTTTTTTTTTAAGAATAATTCTTCTTCTCTCCCAGGCATGCGTGACAGACCCTGCTATGGGAACATGATTCATGACAGTGTAGAAACATAGTTCAGCGTGAAGGGGACGGTGCACCGAGACATCTGCAACGAGTACCCAGGAAAGCAGTCGAGGATGCCAACGAAATTCGTCGGGAGTTAGCACATTACTTTCAAACAAGACAAGAACGTATAGACAGAAAAGCTGTTGCGGAATGAGATGGAAACAAACATTGATGCCAAGACTGTAACACAGCAAAGTTATTGATATCAGTATGCCCGCCGTATGGTATAGTCTGTGTCATGTAAGTGTTCCGTATTTTGACAGTTCACTTCTGAGAAACGTGTCTGTACACAGGTTTGCGGAGGCCGTGCTTTTCCAGGAAGCCAGGTAGGTTCAAAGCTCCAAACAATGGAACTGTCGGACCCATTTCTCAGAAGAGAAATGTCAAAATACGGACACGTTACATGAAACAGACTATAACTTCTAGCTGGGATATGTTTTCACACCAGCTATGTACCCTTCCGCTGAGGAGCGAACATTCAAAACCAAACATATCCGAAAATTCGCGTAAGAGTTGAGCACCTTTTGAACATAAATTTGGCGAGCTACACACGAGTATAAACTCAGATTCATTAAATTAAAATACTGTACAATTGGACATGTCATGATTCTTCTCAGTAACTATTATAATATTCCAATTTTCTCAACTTCCTCTGCAACTCAGTAAGGTGGACATGTCTGATTTTGAAAGTTTGCTCCTCAAACGTAAACAATAACAATGCCAGGTTGACGGCTGCACTGTAAGCCGACGTACATTGTGTATCCGCCGCCACTAATCACGTCACCTCTAAAATATTGTATAATATGCTACATGTAAATACCTATACATTTTATTTCATTTCCTGAAAATGAACACATTAGATACTCCATTAAACGATTTGCAATATTTTAGCCGCTGTTTATAATATACAGAAGAACTATTTCTACGACATCAATGCCAACCCAACCATCCTCCAACTATCGTATAACAGACGTTTTAAACTCACTTTAAAATAATTATTACGAACAATTTTCATACTCGCGGACGCGTTATAATGAAAATTAATTTATTTATTTATTTATCTTACTGTATTACTTTTTGATTTGCTTACATAGTTGTATGGTAGGAAGTATTCCTAGTAATTCTTTTCAACAGTTCGGCGGGTATAGTCCTGATAATAATGTGATGGCACATTAAAACCCTCATAAAAGCAAGTAATTGTTATACTTAATTAAAATAGCTGTATGTAGAATTGTGCTCACTCAATAAAATGCAAACCTTAGAAATGAGGGGCTTATATTTATAGTGGTGTAAGTCAGTTACAATAGTTTCCTCGTATACACAATTTTTTTATCTCGTGAAAAATGCAGTAAATCCTTGCAATACTCAAATGGATTGCAGAAATTCAGTTTTAATAATGAAATATTTGTTACAGAATATTCTTTTTGGAAAATGGGAACAATATGAATAAAAACGACACTACTAAATAAATTTGACTTACACCACTATGAATCTGAGCCCCTAAAGAAGGCACCCAGCTACAACCTATTTTTAAATAAACTTACTTCCAGTGCTTACTATTTTCACATAGCCTAAATTTATGATACCGAGGCGTAATTTGCAACACAGTCACCATACGTCACCGCCCGTAGGCAAGCCACCCAGACTTGTTGGCGAATGCCCATTTTCAAATTAACATAACAAAAATTAACGTAACGTAGGCTATGTAAACAAAACAATTTAAGGGTGTTCCAAAAGTGGTGAAAATGCTCGAAAAATCTAAATTCAACCCCTAAGTTGGTTAAAAGGGGTGAAATATGTTTTCTAAGATTCTTAGTGCTTGCCTACGACCTAAAGGGAATCCTCACACAAAAAACTCTCAGTGACTTGTGAGTCTTACCTGCAAATCACTTATGCGCGGTGTCGCAATAACCTTGTTCTGATTGGCACAGTCACAAACTAATGGCGTCTCTGCGTGGAGATACACTGCTAACAAGCACAGAGCAGAGGCACAGACTAAGTAGCAATACAGACGTGAAATTACGTAGCGGCTCATTTAATTCGGGCGAACTTGGCCGCTTATTGGCTGTCCGAGGTTGGTCATACAGGCGGTTCGGAATAAAGCGAGCACCCAAAAAAGCCCTGCTAAAATTATATTTCCATCCAATCTGTATCTTTCCGCGCGTAACGGCTAACGACGGGAAATGTCTTACCTCCGTGGACACACGTCACTTAATGTTTGCACGTGTAAGATAAATTGTGAAGTCGGTAGAAACATACATTGTTTGATAAAAATCTTTTATTAATTGTATAGAATATAAGTATGTCGATTTCAATTCATTTTATCAAATATTGTAAAGGACAATATGGGAAACTCCGACTTTTCAGCATTTTAAAGCGCGAGACGTGTTACTGACGGCGTGAGCTGGAAACACTAGCAAAATCCACTTACATATGTCTCTATTTTCTATGGTTTTTATAAATTTACAGACTGAATTTCTCTTAGGTTAATGGTATGAGAAAGTGTTTATTAATTTTTTTTTAAATTTTAACTTACGAAAATAATATCAAACAAAGTATGTCTATATTCTAAAATCACGATAACATTTCAATTTGTACAAAACATATATATATATATATATATATATATATATATATATATATATATATATATATATGTATGTATAAACCTTGAATTACCCATAGAGCGTTGTGCTACTGCAGAAGGAACAGCGCTCCTGTCGGCTTGTGCTGCAACCAAGTGAAACGTCTCGTGTTTTTCTTATGAGTTTCCTATATTGTCCTTGTACAAGATTTGATTAAATATCAATATTGTTTTATTTAAATAGGAAAATACAAGGAACTACATTCGGTAATTCGCTGCCAACCATACACGACAAAGAATATTCAGGAGCTGAAAAAATTAAAAAAAAAAAAAAAAAAAAAAAAAAAAAAAAAAAAAAAAAAAAAAAAAAAAAAAAAAAAAAAAAAAAAAAAAAAAAAAAAAAAAAAAAAAAAAAAAAAAAAAAAAAAAAAAAAAAAAAAAAAAAA
>PNEQ01035227.1:0-50410 GCA_003012365.1 Medauroidea extradentata | reverse complement strand
TTTATGTAGACGTCAATTTATTTCAGTTATGACTATTCAGATTCAGCACAAATTTAAGCACGTACCTACCCCTTGTTTGAACAAAAGTTATGAACAGTGTTTTGTACGCGTATGTACGGAATCAATGTTTCTGAAGGCGTTCCTCTGTACTGTTAGCCATTAGCATGCTCTGACTACTCTGTTGTGAACATTTCTGTGACGACTATGTCCTTGTTACTTGTTCATTTCCACCTGTGTTAATTTGTACGCTGAATATGTTTTTGTTGAATATGTTTTTGTATTATTAAGTTTGTCTGCCTGTTATTTCACAAATGTTGCTGTCAAGATCTCCAGCTAGAGCCCTGCTCAAGGAGATCAGTATTTCAGTCTCAGGGAAGTACTGTATACAAGCGTATCGAAAACAAAATTAAATAAAAAAAAAGGTAACTGTTGTTAATGTTGAATTGTAAGCAGTAATTACTAGTAATTTTTTTTTCCAAAAGTTAAATATTTAGTGCTCACATTATCCCGAATGACTAGAGACCGGAAAAATTCGCTGGTTCACTGACGTGTAGGCTAGCCTCCAAGAACATGTGTGTATTCAAGAAGACATTATCTGCTCACTGGCTGCTCGATTACGCAGTTATATGGGCCTGCATTTAGTTGCTTCTGTACTATTGGCTAAGCGACTTCCAGGAAGTGTCAAATAAGTCACGGGCCAATTGCGAAAGTGGCGAACTTACATTTGCTGGAATTATAGCTTGGGGGCAAAAGAAAACGAGAATTTTTCAGGTCTCTACGAATGACCTATACCAGCCACGTGTATGTTTGGCTCCTGCATGCTACGGCAGGTTTCCTATTGGCCAGGCTGCCGGCTAGCAGGGCAGATGCTTACTCTGATTGGCATTGGCGGTAAATGTTTCCGCCATGTTGCTGGCCAGGGAAGCCATTTTGCTGGCGTGTGTGACTACGTTTGCTGTTCTACCGACTATTTACTTATGTATTCCTAAATGTTCTGTGGAAAAGTTGTATGTGCGCGATTTTTTTTTTGTGAAAAGATTGCACAATTTTGCTGTATTTCCTTATCGTAAGGCAATGCAGCCAAACGGTTCACTCTTTTCACAAAAAAAATGGTTCTATGAGTTAGAAATCTTAACATCTCAATTGAATCTGCGAAATTTCAGGGTCCCTACTGATAATACAGTTTTTGATTTTACTGTAGTTGTTCGGGAACTTCTGCGGTGGACAGTGACGTCAGGTAAAAATTGAGCAGCTGGCGATGTCGCGTGCGCGAGGCGGCTTCTAATTAATTGGCGGTCGTCAACAACCTGTCGTAGCGACATAACCTCGCATAACGCGCGCACGCGAGACAGGCGCCTCGGCCGTCGACACAGTGTTGCCAACGCTTCCAGCCGCGAGAATCTCTCGCGCCTAGGTCACTGCACATCAAGCACCAGTTACGAGACTGCTGTAGTTGAACCCTTTTTTTCCCAACAAGAAATGCCGACTGAAGCGGCGCAAAGGCACAAAACAGATGAGAGGCGGTTATATTAAGGGTGTTCACGTGGCAATAATTCCAAATTTTATATTTGCTTGGCATAGTGTTAGTTTTATAGACGTTACTTGTGACTACATTTTCCACTTGTAGAAATTTTTTAGCTCTCATAGTTTTCCCATGGCGGCACGTCAAAGTCAGATTTTGTAAGTTACAAGAACATAGGTTTAACAAAAACCAAGTAACTTACTAGAATGAAATAATTTACACTGAAATTAGATATAATGGGCACTGTGCTAAAAGATTTAAAAACACACAACAAAGTTATTTTGTCTGTTTTAAAAATTGCCACAAACGAGGTAAATTTTCGTAATTTTCGGATTTTTTTTAAAAAGTACAAAGGAATTCCATTCTGTGTTTTTAAATCTGTTAGCATAGTGCCCATTAAATCTAATTTCAGTGTAAATTATTTCATTCAAGTAAGTCACTTGGTTTTTGTTAAACCTATGTTCTTGTAACTTACAAATTCTGACTTTGGCATGCCGCTATGGGAAAACTATAAGAGCTAAAAAATTTCTAAAAGTGGAAAATGTAGTCACTAGTAATGTCTATAAAATTAACACTATGCCAAGCAAATATAAAATTTTGAATTTTTGCCACGCGAACGCCCTTAAGAGAGCGTGGAACATAATTCAACGCTAAAAGCATTAATCTATAACTATAGGTTTCTTGAAGCCAATTTGCGAAAATTAAACAAAAGCAATCCTAGAAAATGGTTTTAGCTAACGATTTAAACAAAATTGTTTCCAGTGTTACGAACTTCTGAGGCAAAATCTCTGACGTCGGAACTTCGTGCATTTAACTGTGGCGCAAGAGATCACGCGTAACGAGTTAGTAATTCTTGATAAATATTTACTCATAATAAACGTATATTGCATACGCTGGTTTGCGCTCGCGTACGTAACAGTATAACATTTTAGTAGAAATACAGAAAACCTGTACCTACTAGCAACCATTAGCAGTGTTTGAAGTGTGCATTCTAATTATAAATACTGTATTTATAACGTTATATGGCGTTCGAGGTTACTAAAAATACAAAACTAGTAAAAGTCTAAATATTGGTGGATATTGTACCTTTTCTACACTAATTTACATGTCATCCCCAAGTAAAAATTTTCGGTACCACCAGCACCCCCTCTAACCCGGCGCCCGGGGCAGTCTGCCCACCCCTCCCCCTAGATCTTCCCCTGGCACCCACGAAGGTTTCTACCAAAAACAGATTATTCTTAGGGTATTTACAGTACGACTAGTGTGCAGTAACGTCTCCGCTTGTCAGCCGCATAGCGGAATGGAACTGACATTACATAGTTGCGTCTTCCTTCCGCACCAGTGCTACCAGATAAACCGCCCCAAATTCCACAGACACAACTAAATACCACACAATTTCACACACTGTGAAAAGTTCAACGGAAAGTGAACTTGTCCTTGTTTATGTAAACCTAGATGTTTCGCTGACAACATAACAAAACGAGTTATCGTCAATATATTGTATAAAGCGAAACGTCAAATTAAAGAAATGTTTGATTGTTTAGTGTTAAAATTGTTATATAAGTTATGCAAACTAAAGTCTGCACTTAAACTTCCACAACAGTAATGATTCGTAAATAGTATCATAATACAACACCCATAAATCATAAAACTATAAAGGTTTTTTTTTCTTTTAATCTCAAATTTAGCGTACTGAACTATTGTAGACATACGACATTGCAAAATTATGTCGTCCCCGAAATGAAACTAAGAAAAAACTAAAAAATGAGAAAACAAGCCTAGGCTGTAGTCAACACATCCATAAACCAAAACAACAGCACATGAAAGATCCCATAAGAAATTAGTCAACAACAAATAAAATAAAATAAACATTCAAAAATAAAAATCGAAATACAAAACAAAATAACCTGTGAAACTTAGGATACCACAATTAATTAAGACAGCACAGAAAATAGTGGGACGAAGACAATAAAGAACACAAGACAGAATATATCAACGACGACGTCACAGACAACAGACTAGACGACACAACGATAAAGACATAAAAGAAGACAGTATATTTCTTGGTTTCATTCTAAGATTTCTGGGACGACATCATTTTGCAGTGGCGTATGGCCACAATAGCACAGTACGTTACTCTGTTCTATTGCAAGGGAACTAACATCAAATTTAGCATTCTACACAAATTCATAAAGTAATTAATTTCACTTGAAATCCCACACCTTTTGTGGAATTTCACACATTTTGGCAACACTGTTCCGCATGCTGTCGGCAGCCTACAAACGCCGTCCGAAGCCGAACACCATCGCCGCGCGATGGCCACACCGCTGCTGTTACTTCTATGGGCTAGGATTAGCTAAGGACAGTATTAGTATACGGTACTTAGGCACAGACTTGATAGGTCTATGTTTCAGGTCCCGGTGGCTAAACATCGCTACTAATTCTTTTGTATAGGCCGTTCACGATAAACTGAACACTGCATAAAGTTTTCTTTCACCCGTTTTGCAGCCATCTTTACAATTTTTAATATGAATACTTCCATGTATCTAAAAACTGGTGCTAATGTTTCAATACTCTCAAAAGTTAGCATATATTGGACCAATAAAACATATTTTTAATTGATTACAAGTTCTGAGTACTCAGTTTATAGTGAACAGCCTATAAGGGTTTTTCTCCCTCTATGTCACAAACATCTCCATGCATTACACAGTGATTGCAGAAATTTCACGCACTACTACAATACGAGTTGGCCACTTGGGCCGCGGTGGCCAAATGGTCAAACCATTCGCCTCCCACCAAGGCGATCCGGGTTCGATTCCCAGCGGGGTCGGTTCCCGGATTTTCGCATGTGGGAATCGTGCCGGAAGATGCCGTTGGTCGGCGGGTATTCCAGGGGATCTCATGTTTCCCCCGCTCTTTCATTCCGGTGCTTCTCCATACTCACCTCATGTAACCACTCACTTATCTAGCCACTTGACGACAACATCCACCTCACTTGTACATAACAACACGACACTACATCACTCCAGCCGATTACCCGAACACGAAATATATTGAATTTGGCAACAACTCCCCTCCCCAGCTAAAACAGTTACACGCGTCCCGCCGTCGGTTTCATTGATTTGCAACTAGTCTGTCGGGGTGCATTTGATTTTACAAACACCCAGCGAGTTATGGGAGCTTCGGCTTTCGGTCTCGCGACAGCACTGCCTCCGGGGGCATATGAGGAATCGGCGGCGGCCGCACCGCAGCTATTCTGCTCGTGTGTACCGGACCTAAGGACGCACAAGCGAGGTCAAATATATTTGAGCTCAATACCGTGCAAGGCCTATCCATTAGCGTCAGAGTCGTTGGGCGACATTGAAGTGCTATCTGCGTAGAGCCTCGATTTTGTGACGAAAACATTTTTCCGCCATTTTGTTTCAGTTCCTTACGTGTACATTTGCAGTTCTGCTTCATGGTTATAGGCAGCGTGTCTTTTTGAAGTGACGCCATTCATTTGACCGTGCCAATCACAATAAGTATGGCTCGGAAGTTTTCATGAAAACATTTTTACACCAGACTGTTTCAATGCTTTACATGTAGGGCCCGGTAGTTTTCACGAAAAGAATTTTGCTCCACTTTGTTTCAGTGTTTTACGTGTACACCTGCACCTCAACTTTATGGTTATTTGCAGAGTGTTTTTGGGCAGAGTCATTATTCATTTGATTGTGCCAATCAGTACACGGATATGTTACACATAACGCCTGTGATTTGCAGGTTTAACCTCCACACGCTAGGTGTTAAGGCATGCAATCACTGGCCACATAACAGAGATGCAGGTGCGCACGTAAGGCACTGAAACAAAGTGCTGCAAAAATCTTTTCGCGTAAACTACCGGGCCCTACTTACATGCATGTATGTAGTTATGTTTCATGGTTATTGGCTGCCAGTATTTGAGCAGAGTCGTCTTTCGTTTGTCTGTGCCAATCAGATCACGGTTAACTGCGGCACCACACGCTTGTGATTTGCAGGTAGAACCCTGAGACACATTAGAGTCAAAAAAATCCATTCACTGACCACACATAGAGACATGCAAAATTCGCGTTATCATCTGGTAGCAGACTAAACTTCACTTTCCTACACATAACAGAGCATAATCAGCGATTCAATTGGCCACGAACTTTTATGTGTTGTCATTTACGTGTGTTACGTCTTTACAGAGATTGATTTGCCTGTCTACCGTGTAAGCATTCTCCGCGGCAAGTCACGACAATATCGACCAGCGGGAGACGTCGAACGAGCCTATAGTCACTTGGAGTCTAGTCAGCTGTCAGAAAATAATGCGAATTTTGCATGTCTCTAACCATACAGCATAACTCTTGATGATGTGCATGTAGCTCAGAAACACACTGGGGCAAAATTCTTTTCCGGAAAAGTTCCCGTCTCTAATGCTGTCACAGTAACCTTATTCTGATTGGTGCAGTCAATTGAGAGACATGTCTAAACTATACCTACACGCTGCCAATAATTGTAGAGTGGAAATTCTAAATGTTTTCGAGTAAAAGGAAAAAACAGCGCTGCAAGAATATGCGTGCATATGGGACATGTAATCTTTCAACAATTATAAAATCTGTAAATACACGTATAAGGACTTAACTCTTACAGAAAAACGTTGGCACACGCACATAGTTCCTTTAGATGTAATTAACTAAATTCTTTGTCTTATGGCACTAAATCATGTAGCATTTCCACTCTACAATTAAGAACCAGAGCTGCAGATGAGCATATATGGCAATGAGAAACAATAGTGCAAAAGTCTTACTGCCACAAACTCGTGGTTTTACTTATGCGGTTATAAAGTCACGAACTGCTGCAAGGTATATTTGCTGAGTCACGTGATCTGGTGTTGTCGATCACCAGGTCATATATTACGGCGCCCGTCTACTGGCCGTGTGTTTGTGTGTGTGAGAAGCACGGCGCCAAGGGCTATGTTGACCGGCTCATCTGGTGCAGTATAGTCTCTTCCTAGAGACCAGAAAAATTCGCGGGTTCACTGACCCGTAGACAAGCCTTCAAGAATATTTACTGAAGCACATAACAGCTGCTCATAGGCTGCTTGCTGTAGGTCTGCATTTAGTTGCTTCTTTGTTATTGGCACTGCATCCTGCAAGAGGTGTCAAATAAGTCAAGGTCCATATTGCGAAAGCTGCACGATCTTATAGTTGCTTGAAGTCTAGCTTGTGCCTAAACGAAAACGCGAATTTTTCAGGTCTCCACCTCTACCACAAGATACTGAAACGGCGTGCAGCTGTAGATCCCTCGCCTCACTGACACTTTCAGTGGTGATCTCCTTTTTTTCTGGTGGAAAGATTTAATCAAAGGCAATTGCTAGAGACACGAGTATTTCGTGTATTCATCTGGAACAGCTTAGACTTCTCAGACCTATACACACATTGGTCAAAGTCAAATATCCATTGTCTTCTAACCGTAACACGTGTTGCCACCACGACTTGTTTCCTTATTTATCAGTGGCTTGCAGTCGTAAAATAGATATTGAAACAGGTGTCGTCTAATCACAGAAGGAGGAGTGAAGTATACATTATTGGCATTCTACCTAACCTATAGTCTATGCGCGAAATAATCGTGCCTCTAGCAATTGCTAGTGACCTGGAAATGTCGCGGTTCAACGACCAGCCGGCTAGACTCCACAGTCCTGTGTACACTCTGTCCTCAACTACTAGTTCATTGGCTGCTGCTCCATTGAGTGGCCAGTTGTAAATGTGACAAGGTAGTCCAACAGTCAAAGAGTGTTTTCATGCAGGCCTGCTATTGGTTCACAGTCCTCGAGGACGAGTTTTTGGTAACAGCGACCCAATAGTGAAAGTAATTAACGTGTAGGAGTCTGAAATCTTACGTCTTCTTAAAGTAATTCGTGACATTTCCGGGTTTCTAATTATTGCATATTTCTCGAGTAAGTTCACACGATTCCCGTGAGTAGTTTTTCAGGTATAACAAGTTGAGAAAAGTAGTTTTTAATAATTTTGAGGGTCTCGGAAATTATTTTTATAATTGGCGTGATGTTTTGAAGCTACCTTTCCGTAATCCTTTGAAGTGTATTTCTTTTCGCACATTGACACAATGGGCACATGTGGAATAGTTTCGTAAGAAACGTATTTACGAACATACTGCAACGCATTTTAAGTGCATGGTAGGGGGTACCCTTAACCCTTGCAAGCACTTCAGGATTTTAAGATCGCGGGATTTTTTGTTAAATATACTCTGTTTAATATAAGTTTGGTAAAATATGACAGTTACTTATGGGCAGTAAACTTTAATATTGTGTGGTTTTTTTGTACAATGCAAGACAAACTTTACAGTAAACATGGTGAAATGAACATCTCTGTCTCATTTTAGAACCAAAAAACTTGCACTGTTTTCCCAAATCACAAAATATTAAATATTATTGCCCATAAGTAGCTGTCAAATTTTACGAAACTAATTTATTTGAAACAGAGTATATCTTAATGCTACTTCGGAAGTATAATATTAATTCCGTGCTCCTTTCTTCGATGTTTTGAACACCGTGTAATCTGTTTCTCTTTGTTGTGGTCTTGTTATGTCTATTGTTTATAATTTTTTTGACGCCCTCGAGCGGAGTAATCAATAGTTGATCGAGAGGTCGCTCTCGTGACTTGTTGGATGCTTCAAAACTTAACTCGGGTTACTATTTGCACGCGTCTAGCTGAAATTTGTTCAACGCACGCTACCCTCATCACATACAACACTATAATTTTTAAAATGTTTATTTAAAATTTCAGCATTTTAATTTAAATACATTTTTTTTGTTTTTATATAAAAGAACTTGTAGTCTAAAACATCGTCATTCACTGTGAAATTTTTCAGTTTGGGTTGTTAAGTGGTTTTAGTCTCGTACATAAACCGGAACACGCAAATTTTGACATTTACGAGCCATTACGCAACAACTATGTGAGAAAAATATTTCATAAGAGTAAAATTTGGTAAAAATTTATGTCATAAATAGAGGAATATTGTTGTATACCGAAGACTTCCTTGTTAAACGGCCGCAAAACCTTATCACCTCACATCAGATTCCCATTTCCCTACTAATACCAATACAATACTGGATATGGAATGTACCCAAGAAATTAAAAAAAAAAAAAAAAGTTCCCAAATATGTCATCCTTGTTATTCACATGTTCTTATTTATTCAATTTGTAGTATGCCATTTAATTATTTTTATTTGCCTCGTGCACTTGCTTTAGTAGTGCATATCTTATGTGTTCGTGTTGTGAAGTGAGTGAGAGATTTTGGTCAGCGCTCAGTATCGAGGTCTTTAGCATTGGTGAGTGGCGACAAGAGTTGAGTAAGGAGCAGCGCCAACAAGGCGATCCGGGGTCGATTCCCGGTCTTTCGCATGTGGGAAACATACCGGACCAGACGATGCCGTTGGTCGGCGGGTTTTGTCGGGGATCTCCCTTTCCCCTTGCCCCTTCATTCCGGCGCTTTTCCATATTCACCTCATATCACCCTTCACAAGGACTAAGGTTAATTCTACTACGGGTTAGAAAGAAAATACGTTTTCTTATTTGTGGAGAGTTTGGCACAGAGAAAATTTCTGCCACTAGTTTCGCTTCAATCGCTGATGTACCAGATAAATACGAAACCGTAGTAAAATGAAATTTAATAAATACGTAATTGGAAATGACACAAGTGATTTAATTTAATTTTAAAGTGAAAATAAACAAATTTCGCGTTTTAAATTATCAACGTAATGTATCTTACAATTCAGGAATGCTCCGTGATTGGTCAGTTTGGTGCACTGCCGATACCAGCGCTCAAGCGGCAGAAAATTCCCCTGTGACAAACTTATAACATTGATCTTTCTAACCTCTGGTAGAATTAACCTTACAAGCGCTAAAGACCTCGATGTTAACGCTGACCGAAATCTCTCACTCCTCTTTATTTATTTCATCAAAGTTTTCTGTGCACGGTCTACAGCAATTTTCATCATCATGTTTTTATTTTTATATTTGTACCAGTTATTTTATTCTTGTTTTAGACACAAAATGTTTCTCTTAAAAAAAGTTTTAGCTCACATAGTTTTTGCGTAATGGCTCGTTAAAGCCAAAATTTCCATGTTTCCGTTTTATGGACGACGTTAAAACCAATTCACTTACCATACTGAAGAAAAATTCACAGTAAATAACGATGTTGTAGGCTACAAATTCAGTTATGTTAAACCACAAAATAATATATTTTTTTTACTAAAAAACTATTGAACATTTCAAATTTTTATTTAAAATTTCAGCATTTTTATTTAAACACAAAATAAATTTATTCTTTATTTTTTATGTACGTGGCATTGTTACCTACGACGTCTTGTGTATTTTGACTTCAGAAGCCATTCCGCGAATACTATGAGAGATAAAATAATTTATAACAGCCAAAGTTGGTCACCGTTTGTGTTTAAAATAAGAAAAAATATCTGGTATTAATAAAAAATGAAAACATGGTTATAAACATCGCTGTATACTAAGTCCTTAAGGCAACAGTAACCGCCTTTGCCGTTGTACAGTTAAATATTTTTCAGAATAAAGTTAATAAAAAAATTCACGAATCGAAATTAATCGAAACATGACATAGGCTAATTTATGCAAGACTAATGTGATGAAGATATTGGGGATGCAGCGTTACCGACTGAGGACCTCTAGATTCAAAGTTAATATTTGTCCGTACCAATTCACAATAAAATACGAAGTCTGTTTAAACGACTATGGAATCGGTTGTTACTCTCTTCTTATTGGTTGTTCACTTTCGTTTATTCGTATTTGCTCATCCGTTCTGTTCAGGCCTCCTATCCCCTATTTTCCCTATCCCTTGTGATAGTGTAGGTTATTTTAGATTAGTTTACATTAGTTAAAAATAGTTTAGATTAGTTCAAATTAGTTCAAATAATTAAAACATTGTTTAAAATATATACTTTAATTCTAAGGCTTTGTTAGGTTGAAAAACTATAGTAAAAAAGAAATAAAAAATAACATTGCTTTTCCTCTACTCACGCCTACGCAGGACGATGCGCGCGCAGTTCAAATCAGCCGATAAGGAAAGGAGTACGAGAGCACATAGCTAAGGATTAATTCTACTACAGGTCAGAAAGAAAATGTACTTTCTTATGGGAGACTCTGGCACAGGGAAAATTTCTGCCACTAGTTTCACTGCAATCGCAAAGGGACTGGAAAAATGCAAAACTCCAGTAAAAGTAAATTTTAATAGGATTGGAAATGACAGAATACATTTAACTTAGTGACTGGTTAATTTGCACCCATTACCGATACCAGCGCTCTAGCGACATAACTTTTCCCTGTGACAAACTTCAATAATAATAGGCCTAGTAATAATAATACTTATAATAATAACAACAATAATATGACTATATTAATGGCGCAGTTAAGGCGATGTCGCCTGGCCTTACACTAGATCATAAGAATTTATGTCTACGATTTACAATTATTTTATGACATTTCAAACTTCAATCCAAGGCAATATTAAAAACAGAAAGCAAAAATGAACTAGTGATGTATCATGAGAAAACTGAAAATACATTGATAATTTATGTTGTAGTCTAATTTAAACAACATAAGAGTAGACATCGTATGTAATACAAACTAGAGTAACAGATTTCAGTGAGAATCTGAAAAAAAAATTATAACAATAACAATTAGAATTAATAAAGTTATAAAATAATACCAACTATAAATATGTCCAGGATTTTGAGTACTACTTATTAAATGCACAATAGACGAAAACTACATGATAGAAATAACCTGAACTGATCTTTCTAGCCTGTAGTAGAATTAACCTTACCCCAGCCTTACGTGTTAAGAGTGTTTCCAAGTGCGGCAAAGTCATAATTTTGTATTTATATGAAATAGTGTTAGTTTCGTAGACGATACTTGTGAGTGAATTTCCTCTTGCGAAACAATTTTAGCTGGAGTAGTTCTTTCATACCGGTGCGTCAAAGTCCAAATTTGCATATTCTGCTGCCATGCAAATAGTGACAACCGATTGACTTACGTACGTGAAATAATTCACAGTGAACTAACATACTATGGGCTACGTAATAAAACATTTGAAAAATCCCGCGCACTGTATTTGTATTTTTTTAAAATTGCTGAATTTGCAACTTTTTTCTGTACTTTTATGATTTCTTTTAACTCAAAATATTACGTTGTGGGTCTTGATGTTTTATTGCATAGCACATGTCATGTAAGTTTACAGATAATTATTTTGATTAAGTAGGTCAGTTGCTTTTCACTATTTGCATGGCAGCGTAACAAGCAAATTTTGACTTTGACACCGCGTTATGAGAAAACTATGAGAGCTAAAATTGTTTCGTAAAAGTAAAATGTACTCACAAGTATCGTCTACAAACAAAAAAAACTAACAATATTTCATAAAAATATAAAATTATGATTTTATCGCACTTCAACACCCTTAAATTGTAAGGAGAAAACGTTGTTAAACTTCTCGATTTCATAAATGAGTAGGGCCACGATTTTGTCGCGAAAAGATTTTTGCCCCACTTTGTTTCAGTGACTCACGTGTATACCTGCAGTTCTGATTCAAGGTTATTGGCAGCGTGTCTTCGTTCAAACACGTTTCTCATTAGACTGCACCAATCAGAATAAGATTATTGTGAGTCCGTACGTCTATAATTTGCCAAGGCAAGTGAGAGTAAAATCATCCAACCACAGACGACGTAGCAGAGCTGCAGGTGTGCACATGACGCATCGAAACAGAATGTTGCAAAAATCTTTTCGCCATAAAATCGCGGCTCTATAAATGAGGCATTGTTCCGTGGGCCCCAGTTGCTTTATCTCCGGTGGTTTGAATTCTGGTCAAATGTTGCTCGCAGCGGTGTACGTCTGCTGCGCCAGCCAACCCCCCTCCCACCAACACCCTCCTTCTTCACACCATGGGCGACACACTTCCCCCCTTCAGCAGAGTTGCATTGGTGAAGGGGGTGGGGCGGGAATACCTGAAACTGGCGGACGTCACAGGTGAAGCCGTAACACAGCACTAAGCCCCTGCTCTCTTCCGACTCATAGACACACACACGCTCACGCCTCTGAACACACATACACATACACGCACCCTAGCGCACGCCTCCCTGCACCCGCCTGAAAAAAAAAAAACGCCAGTCCTCCCAGCCGTTGCTTGTCGGGAGGTCGTTCGTCAAATTCCCAGCACCCCTTCTTTAAAATGGATCCGCCTAATCCCCACCCTCCTTCTCCATACCCCCTCCATCGTTCTTCGACTTACCAATACCGCAAAAAAAAGTGCACACATTTACACGTGTAGATGACGTAACTATAGACGTCTGGCGCATGAGCATTGTGGCAGCGTGTTACACGAAAATTCTTTTAAGAGTCTGTTTTACGTTTTTTGTTAATCATATTTATTTTTGTTACATAATTTAAGGGTACGACGAATAACAGGTAAAGTTACTTTATAGAAACATTACATTTTACTATTAGGTCCGTATCATTGGATGAAATCGGTTCTGGGAGTCATTTAGTGTTTAATAATTAGCGATAGAGAATTTTTATCTAAAAATTTAAATTAACTTAATTATTCCATAGTTACGCTTTAATTTTTTTAATACTATGTACGTAATGAAAGGTAAAGCAATTAGCTACGTCCCTATTGAAATATTTTCAGTTAAATCTTGTCAAAATTATAATCAGGAAGTTATCGTAATAAGTGACCTGGCTCTTATACTACTAAACGTGCGCTCAATATCTTTATCTACGAAAATTATGCTTGTATATTTTTGTTTTCTAGATATCATGCTTAAAAGCATGGTTTCGGAGCACCTCAAAATACATAAAACAGCTTTTTCAAACTGCTGTCACGATAAAATAAAACAACCAGAATAGTGCAATCTAAATACAGAAGCTGGACACTAGCGTGCGCTTTCCGTAGAAGGGTCACCGTAAAGTTCCACAGGAAAAAACCATCGACCAAAACATTGCGCACCGTTTTTTACGCTCCGCGCACAAAGGTATGCGGCACGGTTTTTGACGCACGAGCCAGTCTAGACTTCATCGTTCTGTGTGCTCCAGCAAACAGCAGCTGCTCATTGGTTGCTCGTTGACACAGCGATATCACACGGTTGGGCCTGCAATTAGTTGCTTTATTATTATCATTTGCTCAGCGCCCTCCAGGATGCGTCAAATAAAGCAAGGCCCAGCTGCGAAACTGACATTTATTTACAGTTGGTAGAATTTTATCTTGTGCGAAAAAAAAAAACACGCTAGTTTTCCACGTCCTTATGTATACTGTACTAGCAGTCCCCCGCGTCTTTGCTCGCGAGTATTATTCGTAACTGATAATATTTACTTTAATTTAAAAATCTCTTTGTACACAAGATTGGTACTTCAGTCATCAAGTGTTAGAATGTCCAAGCGGCTAGTTGAACTAATTCTGCAGCAGGATAAGTAGCTATAGCTGTCCACGCGAAAAGCAGTCTTATGTTTGTCCCTGCCACTAACAGCGACTTCGCCTGGGCCTTATTTATAGCCCTGCCTATTTGACGTTGTGGGGTGATTACAGACACATAAGGTAAGAAGTTAATCGAATGAAAAACATCTGTTTACCCTGTGCACAACCATTGGTGATGGTGCTCTCAATTATATATTTTCAAAATATTCACTTTAACTTTATTGACATTAAAAAGTTTCAAAGGGTAAAGGTTTCGCGGAAACGTATTTGGTGCCCCAAATCTGAAATTAGTGAGATGATATATCGTCGGTTTACTGCCAAAAAAGACAATCAAAATGTGATAAAATTATAAAAATGCTAGGAATATGTATATGTTGTTCACAAACAATTGCCCAAGTTTAAAGTCTATTCGTCGTTTCGTACTGTTGTGTCACAGTATAGTAACATACCACATTTTGTTAATACCTACAATTTAATACAGTTTTTAAACGAAATAGCATTTATGACTTAATCACTTTTGGCAGTATACCGACGATATGTCAGCTGATATTTTAGAGGAACCTAAGTGGAAAGCGAACTGCAATTTTACCCCTTTTAAAGAATACATGTAAATTGCACTAATTCGATCTTCCTTGTAGTTTTTGTGTGTCAGAATTGAACGTTCGAACGCAGTTTTAACGGAATTCGAGTCCAGAACCTCCCGGAATTTAGACCTAAGTAACAAACAACTGCGTGACGTAACGTCGAAATAATTCATGAAAATAAAATTTACTAATATATATATATATATATATATATATATATATATATATATATATATATGTGTGTGTGTGTGTGTGTCTGTGTGTGTCCTGGGCTCATAGAGGTTGTACAACACTACGTCTCGATAGGTTACTGTAGAGTGAAACTCCTGTATAGGTTGTTTCTCGCTGCTCGTTCCTGCTTTTCGGATCGTCTGCCTTGATTATTGACCAACTAAGTTTTATTCTTAATAATCACGTTTCTTGTAAAGAAAAAAATTACATACATATATTTTTTTAAATATTTACATAAGCATCACTCTGACGCGAACAGCATCTCAATATCGCTACTGGTTAGATAGATATCGTGGGTTGATGGAAAACAAATTTTGTGCTTTTCACCCTTTTGGGTGCCGAATTTCGAAATATTTTAAATTTACATCTTAGACATTTGTATAAGTATCCAACTGAAGTGTAAATCACATCGCTAGCCCGTTCAGTCGAACCATAATCGATCATACACTAAAAAAAAACACATATCACCCCTACACAGTATTGAGAAATCGAATTTCGAAAAGTCTGAAAACAGTTTTGCGGTAATTTCTGCAATCATCTTTCTGAAGCAAAAGTTAATTGTATATCTCGACGGGTTCGATGGATATCGAGGATTTATCTTAAACACATTCAAGGTCTTTTCACCACCTAAGAAAGTAAATTTCGAAAAACCCTTGAATCACGTTTTAGAATACTTTATTGGTATCTCGTGGACGTAAAAATCACAACATTAGCCCGCTGGGTTCAAGATATATCGACGATTAATTGAAAACGCTTTTCACCACTTTTCACCCCTTTTCACGTCCTTAGGTGGCGAATTTCGAAAATTCCTTAAATTACTTTTTAGGTATTTGAGTAAGCAATAATAAAAAAAAAAATAACGTCGCTATATAAAAAACTATCGGATTGATATATATCGAATGTGAGTCGAAAACTCATATTATCCCTTTTTTAACCAGTTTAGGGCCGAATTCAGAAAATATATTTTAAATAATACTTGGGATATTTACAAAAGTACTAATTTAACGCAAAGAGCACTTCGATATCTCAATTGATTCGATGGACGGATAATCGAAAACACATTTCACGGATTTCACTCCTTTAAATAAAGAATTTCGAAACGTCTTTGAGTCCTGTCGTAGACTTTTGTAAAAGTAACCAATTAAAGTTAAAATGACGACGATAGCCAATTGTGTTTCAAAGATATAGACGATTCATAAAAAACACATTTTGACCCTTTTTACTGCCTGGGGGTCGAATTTAAAAAAAAAAAAAACTAACTAAAACTGCTTTTTGGGTATTTACGTAAGCAATATTTTGAAGTGAATATCAACTCTCTATCCCGAAGGGTTCGATAGATATCGATAGTTGATTGAAAACACATTTAAGGTCTTTTCACCCCCTTAAATGTTGAACTTCAAAAAATCCTTAAATTGGCTAATATGCATTTTTACGAGTGTCCTATTAAAGTAAAAATCACGACGATTGGCCATCGGGTTCGAGCTCTATCGACGTTTCTTCGGAAACACATTTCACCCCTTTTCACCCACTTAGAGGTCGAATTTCGAAGAATCCTTTCTTAGTGCTCGCCTACGACCTGAGAGTAACCCCAACAAAAAAATTCACGATTCTAGGTCCAGTGGTTTGGGCTGCAGTTTGATATGTCAGTCAGTCAGTCAGCTTTCATTTTTATGTATAGAGATATAGGTATGAGCAAAACCCCAATGCGCAATGCAATTATTTGACCACATGACACTGTAAAGTAATACGGAAGCGAATAAATTGTTCACGATAAATTGAGCACTGCCTATTTTTTTCCCTTTCAACTGTTTTGCAACTATCTTAAATATACTTATCACAAAAACTTCCAAGTAACTAAAAAAAAAATTGTGAAAGTTACACTGCGCTCAGAACTATATATTTACAGACCCAATCAAATACATTTTTATTTATTATAGGTTTTGGTGAGTGCTTAGTTTATAGTGAACAGCCTATACGTGCGCAGCTTAGGATGAAATAAACAGGCCAAGAGCAAGAAGGGAAAGAAGAGATATACGAACGACATTGACGTGGGCATCAAATACCACATCGCCTCTACCACAGACTAAACAGTAATACAGACGTGAAATGACGTGGCGGCTCTTTTGATACATGCGAACTTCGACATTTATTGGCTGCCCGAGGTTGTTGATATCTGCCCCGTGTATGTCTGGCTCCTGCATGTTACGGCAGGTTTTCTATTGGCCTGGCTGCCGGCTAGCAGGGCAGCCGCCTTAAGCTGGTTGGCAGCAGGCGTTTCCGCCATGTTGCTGGCCAGGGAAGCCATTTTGGTGGCGCATGTGACTGAGTTCACTGTCATACCGGCTATTTCACTTCTGAATTCCTAAATATTCTGTGCCAAAACGGGCTTAGCCATTGACCTAGCATGCGAGCTTTCCGTCGAATACTTTTTTACAATGGCACCATATAATTTTGTCTGTTGAAGTATGTACCATGAGTAGAGGTACGTCAATTTCGGAAATACATTCCAGGTCAGGTTAAACGGCAAAAATATATACTTCATAATCACGTGTGTGATTAGCTGGCGGCTGTCACGGAACGCATTTGACTACTGCAAGCCAGTAGTAATTAAGGAAAGATTCATAAAGTTATCGCTTGTAATGCTGTAAGCCAATGAATAATCGACTGTATCCAGAGCGTGTACAGGACTGAGCAATCTAGGCTACTTCCAGATGAATCCGCGAAATTGTCGTACCTCTAACCATGAGTAGAGGCACGAGCATTTCGCGTATTCATCTGGCAACAGCCTTGACTTCTCATTGGATTCTAACAGTACAAACGTGTAGCACGTTATATCCCCACGATTTGTTTCCTTATTTATAACTGGCTTGCAGTCGTCAAATGTGTGTTACAACCGCTCTCGCCTAATCACTAGAGGTACGATTATTTCGCGTGCTGATTCTAGGTCAGGTTGAACGTCAATAACGTATACTTATATTATTATTAATTTATGACTTTATAGCACTTGAACACTCTTCACGCATATGGCTGTGGTAAGGTTAATTATACTACAGACGTCAGCTGATAAAATATCTACTCGGCAAAAAATCTCATCGAAATTTGATGAGTAGTTCAGACTTTATTGATGATTGAGTGTTCCAGTCACCCGCTCGACATCCTACCTTTCCATACCCCTTAAGTTCCAGTGTAAGACGAGGCGACATCGCGTTAACTGTGCCATTAATAAAGTCGTATTACTATTATTATTTATATTATTATTATACTACATAATTTGACGATAGTTATTTTAGGAATCCGAAACATAAAGTTTTAGTTAATTACGTAATAAAGGAAATTCCTACTAACGAACTAATAAGTAATATAAATGTATATATAATATTTTGTCTAAAAAAATTGTACTGCATCGTAAAAATAATTTTTTACGAAATTGTGTAACAGTTTTCAAATATCTGCTCTCGTTTAGAAATAAAAAAAAAAAAAAAAATATATATATATATATATATTTATTTATTTATTGTGAACGCAGTAGAAATTATGGATATTGGCCTTTAGGGGCTCCCTACATAGATAGGCAGCGTTTGTGTGATTGAGGTAGGAGTGGTAAGGTTGCCGTTGACCGACATATGTAGTGCATTATCGCCTCCCCGCGCAAGCAATTCAACTCATGTCGTGCAGTGCTTTACTATTATACATTTTAATATGGGACTTTAAGCGGTCACCACACTATTTTGTATGTGGGCAGCATAGATTTAAGTCTAACGCCTGTTTCTATAGTTGGGTTTTTCGAATCCGGTTGTTATTTTTTCCAGATACGGCAGCTTAGAAAAGCAGTTTTACACTATTTTGAGGGGATCCGAAAATTATGTCTCTAATAAACGTGCCGAATTTTCAAACCTACAGCGACATAGTTTGAAGGGTCAGAAATGTAATGTACGTTAAATAATTTCGTCAAAAAAAAAAAAAAGAATATTCGTAACTCGCTGCAACGCATTTGAAGTGCAGGAAGTGAGGCCCCTTAGTTTAACTACATTAAATCCGTGCCTCTGCGTGTTTTTGGCGTTTGTGGGTCAAGGATGGAAAAACACGCCATTCCGCCTCTGTATGCCTGGCTATTCCGTGACATCGCGAGGCCTTGAGATAAGAGCGCGAGACACGGCGAAGGCGATCCACGACCTACCCGAATCTGAGGCGGTGCAGCTGTGCAAACTAGAAACAGATGTGACACAGACACAGTCTGCGGGGTTCACGCGGCGCGGGTGGAGGAACGGAAGTTACGAGAGCGGAAGCAGCAGTGTCCGTTGAGTAAATACAAGTGACAAGAGATTTCACGCCATGTTTAGATAAGGTTAAAGGCATATAAACAATTGAATACTGGAACATTTGACTTTACGTTACCGTTAGTTAATGTATTTCGTCAATAAACAATACAAACATAAAGTTAACGTATCGATAGCTGAAAAACGATTGAGAATCTGTTTTTAAAACTAAAATAAAGTAATATAAATTACTATATATGTGTCATAAAACCATATCAGGTAAATATTTATAGTACATAATCAGCTGGTCCTTTGTAAACGGCCATCTTGACTTTGACTTTCGGTTTCCAGTTCATCGGAAACGTAAAGTCAAGGCTGCTTGACTTTAGCAATTGCCAAAACTTATTTGAATGGCTTGTCTCTTTGCCAACGCTAGTTATAGGTGGTTGGCAATAAAGTGGGCACTTTTGAAGATCACCGTGTCTAGAATAATAATTTTAAACTATTATTTATTATGACGTCAGGTGTTAACTTCTGAGTTCGTTACCATACATAGAGCCACAATTTTTGGTGAAAAGATTTCTGCACCATTCGGTTTCAATGACGTATGTGCACATCTGCACCTATTCTTCATGGTCAGGACTGGATGTTTAATCTCTCAATTGTCCTGGGATTTTACTGGCAAATCACAGAAGTATGGTGTCATAACAATCTTATTCTGATTGGTCTAGTCAAAAGGGAGACGTGTCTGAACAAAGACACGCTGCCAATAACCATGAAGCACAGCTGCAGATGTGCACGTAAGGCGTTGAGATAAAGTGATGCAAAAGTCTTTTCGCGACAAACTCATGGCCCTATAGTATGATCGTTAAATAGGTTCCTTGGTTTTTATTAAAAATCGAAGGAAACTGAACATTATCTGTAGGAACCCCTGTTTAACGCGAAAATAATTTTGCCCCAGTTTGTTTCATTGACTTACGTGCACATCTGCAGTTCTGCTCCGTGGTTATTGGCAGCGTGTCTATGTCTATAATTTGACTGAGCCAATTACAATAACGTTCCTGCAACACCACACGTCTATAATTTGCCGATAGAATCCCAAGGCTCGTGCGAGTTAAAATACCCAATCACTGACCACGAAGCAGAACTACAAATGCGCACTTTAGGTACCGAAACAAAGTGACGCAGAATTCTTTTCGCGAATAACAGGGGTCCCTTCTGTAGAAATTATGATTAGAGATGGGGAAATTTCGCTAATTCAATGACCTGCATGTTAGAATAAATATCCCACGTATACTCAAGTCCCGACCATTTGTCCACTTGCTACTACTCAGTGGAACAACATACAATGAACGAATAGATGGGGCTAGAGTATACACAGGACAAGGGATTCTATCATGCAGGTCATTGAAATCGCGAAATTTCCCCATCTCTAATAATGATTTTTCGCGGGAAAACTTTGACTGTTTGCTGGGTTTCAACGTACACATTCAGCTCACCAAAAGCTCGCTGGTTTTTCCATGTACTTGGAGCTGTTACCCCATTTGACTAAGCCAATAATAATCCAGCTATTGTAATATTTGATACCTGTTATTGGTCTGCGGACAACTAGGTTGGTCAGACGTGCATCACTCAATCAAACATGTGATAAACTACAGTGTTTTGAAGCGTGTGTTGGCACAACAAATTTTCGCGATATACCATCATCTCTAATTATCTGGAAGTAAAAAAGTAACTAGGGTTTCAAAAGTGCTCATTTTATACCGAATCAACTCAAATTTTTTTCTACTGTCTCGCAATTTATTACACCTCTTAGAGATTGCAACGAAACTAGCGGCAGAAACTTTCCCTGTGGCAAGCTCTCCCATAAGAAAACACGTTTTCTTTCTAACCTGTAGTAGAATTAACCTTAGTTTATTGAAACGGGAATTCTGCGGATTCATATACGAGGATATATTTGGAACTCCTGTATGTGTGAGTTGCTTTCGTTTATGGGACCTTGTTTATTAAGGCCGGGTCTCAAATAAGGAGTGTGTACACTGTCACTCCAAACTCTCTCAGTCGCTCACTCCGGTTCACTCTTCAATCAAATTGAGACAGCCACCCTCGGATGCACCCTTGAAGCACTGCAACTTATCGTGAGAGAAGGAAAGTTCAGAAAATAAATGAGCGCAGAAAACTCACAGTAAATATTTTCCAGAACCAGTTTTAGGTTGTGGTTTGAATATTATGGAAAACAAAGATATATTCCCGCAGAGTGGGCGAGAGGGTGCAGCGAGGGAGCATCGTCGCTGTCTCGGGCTCACTCTCCCTTTCGCTCACTCTCCCTCGAATTTGGGACAGCAGAGAATACACTCTGTGACGTCAAGAGGGTGCGAGAGAGTGCTCTCTGGACTATTTGAGACACAGCCTAAACCCTTCCTTTGAGGACTTTGAACTTATAGTAAACCTGCATCAAAACACTCACGGACTCCTGCACTACCTGATCATATGTGTAACACACACACACACTGGAGCAGCAGCCAATGAACTAGTGCTAGGAGCAATGTGACCACAGGAATGTGGGAGTCCAGCTAGCAGGTCGTTAAGGGTGTTCAAGTGCGACAAAAACATAATTTTATATTCATATGAAATAGTGTTAGTTATAAAGACAGTACTTGTGAGTACTGTTTCCTCTCACAAAACAATTTTAACTCGCATATTTTTCTCATAATGGTGCGGCAAAGTCATAATTTGCGTGTTCTGCTGCCATGCAAATAGTGAAAACCAAATTACTTGCGTTAGTGAAAAAATTCACAGCGAATTAACATGTCACGTGCTAAGTAATGAAAAATTGTTTAAAAATTCCGTGAACCCTTTTTGTGTTTTAAAAAATTGCTGAAGTTTCAACTTTTTTCTTGTACTTTTGCGATTTTTTAAAAAATTAAAAATATTACGTTATGGTCTTTTAAATTCTTTATTGCATAGCTCATCGGATGTGCCATGACCGTGAATTATTTTATTCAAGAAGGTTTGTTGGTTTTCACTATTTGCATGACAGCAGAACAAGTAAATTTCGACTTTTTCGCACCGTTATTAGAAAACTAAGAAAGTTAAAATTGTTTTGTAAGATGAAACTGTAATCACAAGTATCGTCTACAAAAGTAACAATATTTCATAAAGATATAAAATTATGATTTTATCGCACTTGAACACCCTTAAGGCGGCCGCCGGGTGAAGGGTGTGTTTGTGTGTGTGAGGCGAAAATCGATGAGGCACTACGAGCGACGATTGGCCGGCACATGTATTGTGATATCGCCTCTACGGCCAAAGTAGTAAACGCACGCGCAGAGTTCCCGCCTTAACGTTTTTGCTGTGGGACTTTAAGCGGTGACCCCATCATTTTATTGAACGCGACACTATATAGGTCGTTCGGGATGAAGTGAGCACTAAAATTCTAATCTTTGAAAAATATCACTAGCTGTTACCGCATGTAATCCAGCGTTAACTATAGTTGCATTACTGCTTGTACGGTTGGCAGCGAAGTTACGCAATATAGTTCCGCGTATTTTCCTATTTTAATACAACAATATTGAAACAAAGGCAACAAAAATTTACGTAACTGAATTTGATATAATTTATAAACTTTTTTTTCATCAAAGTATGCGGGTACCTACCGTCTGCACATTTTATCTGACACGCGCAAACATCAAGTGACTTGTCCAGAGAGGTTAGACATGTCCCGTCGTTAGTCGTTACACGCGGAAAGATACGAATTGTCTGAAAATAGAACTTTAGCAGGGCTTTCATGAGTGCTCACTTTATTCCGAACCGCCTATAGCAAAGTCCAATGTACTTGTACACCTTAGTTTCAAACAAATCCGTCACATATATCTTGAGAAACAACTGTGTGAAAAAGCCGATTTTAACCAAGTTTAAGTAAGGGCTTTGAAATAAGGCTTCCAATGTGCGCGGTGTCTTGAAAGTCACATTCACAAGTAGAGTGAAGTGTGTTTTCTTTTCCTAGATAAGCATTGTGGACGCACGTTTACTGTTCTCTGAGAAAAAAAGGTAACTCCAAACACGCTGCTGCACGCAGTTAGGGCGCCAGCCAGGCGGCCTCCTTAAGGGGTTAAATTTTATTTATTAATTTCTGCAATTACTTCTGTATTAAAATAAATTTGGTTAATGTGGCAATGTTGAGGCATAGAATATATTTGTGATGAATTTTGGAGATCATAACAGCGTTTTATGTCCATCTTATATTGGACTCGTAATGATACTTGAAAGCTAAAATTATAAATCACTTGTAATGATTCTGCATGGCAAATTAATGAAAGATTCCATTATTATTTATGACAAGCAGTTTATTGAGGAAAATATCGTATGCTTTGTCGAAGAGAAAATTCTGATAATAATATTTTAATAAATGTTATGGCTGGAAAACTGAAAATACAAGAAAATTATCTAACACAGGCCCTTAATTCAGTTGCAACTGCGCCTTGTTTTGTAGAGTAGCTGACATAATTCACCTACTAATGCGACTTATGGACTTGAAAAATTCGCGTTTTACGTTGGGCACAAGCTATGAGTCAAACAACTCTAAGTTGGTGGCAATTTCGCCATTGGGCACTGAATTATTTGACATTTCGTGGAAGACGCCGAGCCGATAATAAAGTAGCAATTAAACATAAGTCCAATTATTAGGGATCCCTATTTTTCGCGAAAAGAATTCTACCCCACTTTGTTTCGGTACCTTACGTGCGCATCTGTAGTTCTGCTTCGTGGTCAGTGATTGGGTATTTTGTCTCTCACGAGTCTTGGGAATCTACCGGCAAATCACAGACGTGTGGTGTTGTAGGAACGTAATTGTAATTGGCTCATTCAAATTATAGACACAGACACGCTGCCAATAACCACGGAGTAGAACTACAGATGAGCACGTTAAGTCAATGAAACAAACTGGCGCAAAATTATTTTCGCGAAAAACAGGGGTCCCTACCAATTAGGTGGTATTACTAGGGACAGGAATAGATTTTTGCCCCACTTTGTTTCAGTGCCTTACGTGCGTACCTGCAGCTCAACTTCATGATTATTGACAGAGTATTTATGTGCAGAGTTGTTATTCATTTGGGAATCAATACACAGATAACTGCCACACATCACGTCTGTGATTTGCGGGTTTAACCTCCAGACGCTGGGTGTTACGGCGTCCAATCACTGGCATTGAAGCAGAGTTGCAGGTGCGCACGTAAGGCACTGAAAGAATGTGGTGCAAACATCATTTCGCGAAATTTCCTGTCCCTAGATATTACTATGTCAGCGAGCAGCCAATGGTCAGATGCTGTCTGCTCGAGTACACAGAGATTCTTGGAGGTGAGTGAACCAGCGAAATTTTCCTGTCTCTGCACATATTGGGTCAGTTGTGCCACTCTCCGACATCGTGCAAATACGAGGACACGTCGAGAATTTGCCTGCAACAGATTGTTTATAAACATTTTTGTCATCAGAGGCTGACACACGTCGTATTAAGTATTTTTATGGCGGATGTGGCAGTTCGGGAGATACGAGATGTCCGGGCAACAATTTTTTTACTACCCAGACAGAAAACACCCCTCTTGCTTCGGTTTTTTATATGATTCCTAATACTGAGGTCAGAAACACTTCGGAGAAAGGGCTCAAAGCCTGAGAGCATGACGTCATCATGTTAACGACCCGATCTATTTTCAGAACCCACCGCTTCTTCCTTTGTCTGGAACTGTCTGGGAAAGAACTTTTTTTTTATCGTTTATGCGTTCGTGGACGGCTAGGAAATAGCGGGAGTGCTGGCGAGTTCTTGGGAGGGCACCACATAATTTTTATTTCGTAGAAACGATTTTCACGTCGCGGCATCTCGCTTCTCCTCCTCGCCATCAACCAAACCCCTCCTTTTCGCTTTTCGGCGGAAGAAACTTGGGAAGTATAAATTCTTCCTAAATTTACAGCCTGTGATTTTTGGTGAAACGAAGTTTGCAACAATTTGTTTCAATGCTGTATGTGTACATCTGTTTCTCTGCTTCGACGTCAGTGATGGGATGTTTTAACTCAGCGTCTCGGGGTCCTACAATACCAGCAAATCACAGACGTGTGGTGTCGCGGTAACATTGTTCTGATTGGCGCAGTCAAATGAGCCATGCCTCTGCACAAAGATAGACTGCCAATAACTAGGGATCAGAAGTTTTCGTGAAAAGATTTTGTCGCACTATATGTTTCAATGTCTTATGTGTAAGGTACCCCTGTTTTTCGCGAAAAAGAATTTTGCCTCACATTGTTTCGGTACCTTACGTGCGGATCTGTAGATCTGTACTTCCGCTATTGGGTCACTGTTATTGAAACATGTCTTTGACGACTGTGAACCTATAGCTAGAGACCTGGAAAATTAGCTTTTTTTTGGGCTCACGCTATATTTCAAACATCTGTCAGTACGTGTCACTTTCACAATTGGCCCAAGACTTATTTGAACATCTCCTAGAGGGTGCTGAACCAATAACAAAGAAGCAACTAAACGTTGCACCAATCACGTGGTATCACTCCGTCATCCTATATACATCCAGCTGCTGTCTGCCTGAGTAAACACATATTCCCGGATGCTAGCCTACATGTCATTGGACCCGCGAATTTTCTTGGTCTCTTCCAATAACAGACGTGCGAGAAAACACTCTCTGACTGCCAGACTAGATGTACAACTGGCCACTCACTGGAGCAGCAGCCAATGTACAAGAAGCTGAAGACAGAGTGTACATAGGACTGTGGAGTCAGCCGGCTGGTCGTTGAACACACGAAATTTCAGGGTCACTAGTGAGTGGACGTTTTTTACCCTTAGCTTCTGGGAGTTCTACATGCAAATCACAGACATGTATAGGCGGTTCACTTTAAAGTGAGCACTTCTCAACTCTTATAACAATAAAAATAATGTATTTATTGGGGCTATAGAAGTCAAATTTTGAGAGTTGTGAGTAGTGCACGTTAGTTTTTAGTTGCATGGGAGTTTTCGTATTGAAAATAGCAAATATGGAGGCATAATGGCTCACAGAAAAATTTAAGCAGTGATCAGCTCATCCTGAACAGCCTATAGTGTCACAGTAACCTTGTTCTGATTGGCAAAGTCAAATGAAAGACGTCTCTGCACAAAGCCACACTGCCAATAAGCATGAAGTATAGAACTGCGAATGCGCACGTAAGGCATTGAAACCAACTCGCTTTAAAATATTTTCGCGGAAATTTCCGGTTCCCTATCTATTGCGTCTCTGAGCGCCGTTCTTACGGTCTGTTGAAGTATCTTTTTAAAACCCAAGGAAAAAGAGACTGTCGTCTGTCTCCACTCTATTGCCCAGAAAAAAACACTACAACCTACGCTATCTCGTATTTTTATACTTGGAATCCTGGTTTACGGAAGCGTAACAACTGAAATAATAATAATAAAAAAAAGGTTCCCTCCGGTCGATAATCGGTTCTTTCGTCGCTATGGCAACTTAGACAACGTAAGACTAGAGATGATGGTTTATCGCTGGAAAACTTGACTGTTTGCTGGGTTTCAACGCACATTCAACTTCAGAAGGCTACTGGCTTTCGCTTGTACGTGGCGCTGTTGCCATATTTGACTGAGCTAATAAGAATTCCGCTATTGTCAATATTTGATGCCTGTTATTGGTCTGCAGGTAGCTATGTTGTGTCAGACGTACATCAGCCAATCATATACGTTGCAAGGAACTGCAGAATTTTTAAGGGTGTGTTGGCAGAAAACGTTTTCGCGATATACCGTCATCTCTGCGTATGACTTGTTACTAGATTTCATGAAAATTCGCGGGTGGACAGCGACTTGTCAGCTAGCCTCCAAGAATATCTGCTAACTGGAGCAGACAACAGCTACTCGCGGACACAGTGCTATTACGTGGTTGGGCAGGCGTTAAGAGTGCGTGGTAGATAAATAAACGCTGAAAACATCAATTGATTTATACGCTTTTTTCGAAGCCTATATGGATAAAAAAACTCAACGACAATCCTAGATAATGGTATTTGCCAACTTTGTGAGTGAATATTTATCCAGAATTACTAATTCGTTACGCGTGACGTCTTGCGCCGTAGTTAAATGCACGACGTTACGGCTTCAGAGATTGTGCCTCAGAAGTTCGTAACACTGGAAACAATTTTGTTTAAAACGTTAGCTAAAACTATTGTCTAGGATTGCTATTGTTCAATTTTCGCATATTGGTTTCAAGAAACCTACAGTTATAGATTGATGTTTTAGCGTTGAATTATGTATAGAGATGATGGTATATCGCGAAAATGTTTTGTGTCAAGATAGCCTTGAAAACACTGACACAACGTAGCTGTCTACAGACCAATACCAGGCATCCAATATTACAATATCGGGATTCTTATTGGCTCAGTCAAATAGGGCAACAGCTCCACGTACAAGATAAAGCCAGTAATCTTCTGGTAAGCTGGACGTGTATTGAAATCCATCAAACAGTCAACTTTTCCCGCGATAAACCATCATCTCTAATTATGTACCACTCCCCCTTAAGTTGCTTCATTATTATTGGCTCCGAAGTGTCAATCAAGGTCATGCTCTCGTGCTGCTACTGTTTATGCGATAACTATTTTTTGAAAGCTTAAACGAGAGCAGAAATAGGCGGCTCGGGATAAAGTTAACACTAAAAAAACGCCCGGCTAAAGTTCTATTTTCAGACCACGCGTAACGGCTGACGACGAGAAATGTCTAACCTCTCTTGACACGTCAATTGATGCTTGCGCGTGTAAAATAAAATATGCAGCCAGTAGTTACGTATACAAATTGACAAAAATGTTTTTTAATGATATAGAATACAATTATATCGATTTCGGTTGATTTTGTTACAGGATTGTTGCATTTAAGGCTCGGTTTCAGTCGCCATATTGAATTTTATTATTTTTCGCTTTTTTGGAATTCTAAGAAGAAAAAATTTTAAATCGGCGACTATACCGCAAATTCTATCTACTTTGCGCTACAATACAGGCGTGACAACATATGTAGTAATGTATAGTTAGATCGCAATATATCGGGCAAATTATGGATTTAAAAAAAATTGCCATACACATTGCCGCGTAATTGTGAATTAACAGCTAAATCACAATGTCTGTACTGTAGCGAAATATAAATAGAAATTGAGGTATAATCGCATATTCAACATTTTTCGTCTTAGAAATAAAAAAAAAAGCGAAAAATAATAAAATTTAATATGGCGACTCAAACCGAGACTTAAATAGTAAAATACACGGAACTATATTGCGTAATTTCGCTGCCAACCATACAAGCTGTAAGGCAACTATAGTTAATGTCGAATCATATGCAGTAACGGAGTGATATTTTTCTAAGATTAAATTTTTAGTGCTCACTTTATCCCGAACGACCTATATCAATAATCTGTTTGGCAATTTCGTTTAAAGTGTTTTTTTTTTGCTGTGATAGCTTTTTTTTTTTTTTTTTTTTCAAAACAGGGAATTACACTGTTTTGAATAAAAATTCAATTAACTTGAATTTCGTTAGTTACATTTAACTAACAACTACCTTGAGGAAACTCAGCCAAAGTTTATAAGATGATTTTAAACCAAACACGCCCAACAGATTTTTGATATCTGCTCTTGTTTAAGCGTAAAAAATTAATATCACTAAAAAATTAAGAAACAAGAGAGCATGGCCTTAAGTTAAGAGCCAATTGTTTAAGTTCCACGACTTTAGAGTTGTTTACGCCTTAACATGTGGCCAAAAGAACATGCGAATTTTTCACGTCCCTTCTTCTTAATGAGAGTTTGTTTTGTACTGCTTTAAATTGCCTTACGAGCAGGCGTTTGCATTATTCGGATGGCTTTATGAAGATATATTTTTACATGATAGGTTGGCGTACTTCGCTGCAGCGCAGGAAGTGCACAACTCTGTAGAAATATTTGCTCAGAAAATTGCTAAACATGGTAGTCTCAATATAGCAGTGTCTATTCCTCTCGCCATTTCTGGTATTTGTTAAAAAAAAAAAAAAAAAAAAAAAAAAAAAAAAAAAAACATAGTGCTTCTAAATGTCGCTCTTACTATTATAGAAACTTCAGGCAGATCGTACAAGTAATCAAGTAGTACAACTACGAAAGTACACAAGCAGATGAGATATGCATGGCTGGTAAGTCAGTGGTACCCTCCCACCTTACACTTCCAAAAAATTATGATGCAACCTCCCCTTATTTTTTTATTTAGATGCCGTTTCCTCAAATTACAACTACAAACCGCATCCTCTAATAAAATAAGACTTTGACAATAATTTTGATCATATCAGGTAATGTTTAACATTATAAAGGCTAACTGCTATGACACATGAATATACTTTTAAACCATTTAAAAAATCAAGGAGAAAAATGAAATTATCTTGCTTATGTAAATTACGCATCCATCGCTATGCCAATGGTAAATTATTATTACTGTTATTATTATTATTTCTATAGCAACTCTTACTCACTGAAATGTTAATGACGCAGTCCTCGTCGTTACCCCTACATTATGGGAACTCCTGTGTAAGTGGCTGACGTTTAGATATTCCAGCCATTAGTTGTGGAATGTTAAAATATTTTTCTTTTCTCTTCCGTATCTTAAAACCCTTGAATTATCACCAGCCTCACACTCGTCATAAATACCTCCTGACTACGTCATCCCGAATATTGAGCGCCAATGTAAACGTTTGTTTTACGACGCTAAGTAACGCACAGGAAAGCTATATCTTTGATTACGAGGGTCTTCACGGTTATGACGGACTCAGAACCAGTAGACCACCGTTCGGAATTCGTCGTTTTTATCGCGGGAAAACTTAACTGTTTGCTGGGTTTCAACACACGCTCAGCTTATGAAAAGATGACTGGCTTTCGCTTATGCTTAGAGATGTTACCCTATTTGACTGAGCCAATAATAATCTCGTTGCTGTAATACTTTATGCCTGTTATTGGTCTGCAAACAGCTATGCTGTGTCAGGCGCATATCTTCCAATCATATGTGTTGACATTAATCAAAGTATTTTCAAGGGTATGGTGGCACAAACAATTTTGGCGATATACCATCATCTCTCACTATCATCTGTGATCTATGAATTATTCCTGCAATGGGTTAGTGTTATAAACAGGAAATTTTTATGACACATGGCGTTGCGAGTGATGTTGCCGTGTTGTGGAAGAACCGCACAATAAATCAAAACAAAAAGTAAATAAAATAATCAGTATTAGCTGTTGTCAACAAACATAAAACTTACATACAATTCCGGAACGGAATGTAATAGTACCACAAACGACGACATGAAAACTATACTAAAATAATAAAAAAATAGAACAAAAACAACTTGTTCCGGAAACATCCATCGCGTCTGTTGTCGTTGAAGAAAACCTGCTACTTATCCTCTCTCTTGTCTTTGTTGTGCCGTCTGTGTTCACAGCAATTCGTGTCTCTTGTCTTTCGTCACCATTGTCTTAGTCTTTTTTGTCGCCATTTTTCATCACAGAGGAATATTCTAAATTTTTCATACATCCTATTTTGTTGTTTATAGTAACGTTCTTCCCTTTGCATTTCTTCATACAATTACTATGTTTCAATTCCGGAATCAATTAACTTTGTTGTTATCCTATTTTTCAAATTTTGTTTTCGTGTCGTCTTTTGTGGTACTGCATTCCTTCCCAAAATTGTGCGTATGTAACATGTAGTGACCTGAAAAAATTCGCGTTTAATTTTTTTACTCACGCTATATTTCAAACAACTGTAAGTTCGTGTCACTTTCACAATTGGCCCAAGACTTATTTGAACACCTCCTAGAGTGTGCTGAGCCTATAATAAAGAAGCAACTAAACGCTGTCACAATGACGTGGTATCACTGTCTCAGCAAACAAACAGCTGCTGTCTTCCTGAGTACACATATATTCTTGGAGGCTAGCCTGCATGTCAGTGAACCGAGAATTTTTCCCATCTCTAGTAATATTTTTCGTTGGTAACAGCTAATACTGTTTATTCTTTATTCTTTGCTTTTAATTTTTAGGGTTTATCTGCAACACGACAAACACCCATTCGCTCGCATTGGCGTATGTGAAAAAAATACAACTCAGTTTATACCAATTAGTCAAAACACCAAAAAGGCCCTACAAAATTAATCAATTTAATTTTTTAACATTTTTTGTTTTGTGTAGGTATACGCAAATGTTTGCATATCTACATAACAACGAGCTAGGACTTTGTGTTGGAAATATTTTTGAAAAATCCTAAACTCTGTGCGAGTGTTTATTAATCGTTACTTCACACGAATATGTAAAGTGGACTGTTGTATTGTCATGTTAAGTCATCATTAGTTTTTAATTTTTTTTCTTAGTTTTTGGCAGTTCTACGTATATGTAATTTTATTTTGTGCATCTGTAAAAAAATGGTTAAGTGTAAGAAAAGGCTACATGCCTTAACTTCGCCATTTGAAAAATAAGTAAATAAATTACAAAATATTTTAAACGGGACAAGAAATAGTTCACATTACAACCTCAGTCATTTTAACAATTTTTTAACATTTTTAAAGACGTCGATATTACTCAATTTAAGCGTGGAGTCTTTAGAAAATAGGTTTCTTTACCTTCTTAAAAAAAAACGCATTCCGAGATCAGTTATTTATGAACACAAGAGTATACGCTCAAACATTGATGTAGAGACGAACTCTTACTAGTCGGCTACCCTGGAACCCTGTTGCGAGCGAGGGTAGAGATATTCATGTTAAAAGGGCGTGGTACATGATTCAACGCTAAAAGCATTAATCTATAACTGTAGGTTTCTTGAAGCCAATTTGCGAAAATTAAGCAATAGCAATCCTAGACAATAGTTTCAGCCAACGTTTCAAATAAAATTATTTCCAGTATTACGAACTTCTGAGGCACAATCTCTAATGCCGGAACCTCGTGCATTTAACTGCGGCGCAAGAGATCACGCGTAATGAATCAGAATGAGTAATTCTGGATAAATATTTACTCATAAAGTTTGGCAAATACCATTATCTAGGATTGTCATTGAGTATTTTATCCATATTGGCTTCGAAAAAAGCGTAGAAATCAATTTATGTTCCTGGCGTTTATTTATCTACCACACATTCTTAAATTACATTAGCTGTGGATCAGCGTCTGTCGAACCTACATATGAAGGGCTTATTTTAATAGTGGTACAACTCAAATAAAAAAAAAATTAGTGGTATTTTCCACTATTGTGTTAAGATAGGTAAATTCTACCTTATATCAAAAGTGGTAGGCCTACATCTCCCCGTTGTGAATTTCAATATTTTACCTATCTCGAAAACAGAATTTTTGACATTGAAATATGTTAAGGTCTCTGTATCTAAAAGTGAACTAAATTGGAGACGTACCACTATTAAAATAAGCCCTTCATACAATACCACCACTGACTTTGTTCATCTGATGATGTAGCGCGGGAGTTCGTATGTGTTATCATTAGAGACATGCAAAATTCGCGTTATCATTTGGTAGCAGACTAAACTTCACTTTCCTATACATAACAGAGCATAATCTGCGATTCAATTGGCCACGAACATTTATGTGTTGTCATTTACGTGTGTTACATCTTTACAGAGATTGGCCTCTCTACCGTGTAAGTATTCTCCGCTGCAAGTCACGACAATATCGGCCAGCGGGAGACGTCGAACAAGCCTATAGTCACTTGGAGTTTGGTCAGCTGTCAGAAAATAACGCGAATTTTACATGTCTCTAGTTATCATGTATACGCTGCCTAGTTCAGAGCCGCAGCTAGAGCAAGCATAGGGTTTTACATGTTCAATTATTGTCGATGTGGTTCAGTACGTGTTGAAGCTACATATACGCCACCATTGACTTTTATATTCATCTCGGTGACGCGCATATTACTAAAGGATCTTTTAGGCAGTTTTCCAAAACCCTGAAAACTGTGAGCAAAAAACCATAATTACGTACTGAACACACTCGAAAACGGCTATTCACAAATTTTTTCCTTGCAGTTTTATTCACTTAGCAATAATTTCCTTTCCTCGATACAGGAAATGGTTTTTGTCCAGAAACGATATCGCAAACGTGATTGAGCCCCACCGAATATAATCCTTAATAGTGTGTAATGGATAAACACTAAAAATACCATTTTAAAAATACGCAGTTTTGTAAGTCTGTATGGAAAAACTTAAAAACAAGAACCCTCGATATTGGTACTAGGCACACAGAATGATGCATTTGTTAAGTGTAATCTGCGTTGCACCGCAGCTAAATGTACGGTATTTCGACGTCAGAGATTGTTCTTCGGAAGTACGTTACTCGAGAAAAAAATTTTCTCAGAAAGTTGGTAAAACCTATTGTCTAAGATTGGAGTTTTTTTCCATTTCTCCTAATTGACTTCGAGAAACCAACAATTTTAAACAGATGCTTTTAGCACCGAAAAATGAACCATGCCTTCTTGGCTGTTTTTCCAATATAGTAACCTGAAAACTGAACAAATAAGAATTTTCATTCTAAAAGTAACTCGAAAATAACTCAATGAGAATGTTCATTCTAAAAAAGATCTAAATGAAATATTTTACGTACATTCTTATTTCTGTAGCAATACTTTCCTCATCCAAACGCAGAAAATTGTTTCGTCAGAAAGCGTTATTGTGAAAGGTGATATTTCCATGTAATACAATTTTAAATGTTAATCCCAGAGCTTGCAGGTAGGCAACGCCCGTAAACCACTGTGTCTCGTGTCAACCAGCCATTAGTCGTGCGCGAGTCTCAGTTCCAGTGTTGCCAGACCAAACATCTCGTAATCCACAGTCACAACATCCCACTCAATTCCACGCGCTGTGGAAAACTCAACGAAAAATGAACGAGTTCTGGTTTTGCATACAGTACAGGCTGGCAACTTGACAAAGTGAGTTCATCCCAATAGTCAACGGCAAGTAAAACGTCAAGTTAAAAAAAAAAAAAAAAAAAAAAAAAAAAAAAAAAAAAAAAAAAAAAAAAAAAAAAAAAAAAAAAAAAAAAAAAAAAAAAAAAAAAAAAAAAAAAAAAAAAAAAAAAAAAAAAAAAAAAAAAAAAAAAAAAAAAAAAAAAAAAAAAAAAAAAAAAAAAAAAAAAAAACAACAAGAACAACAACAACAACAACTTCTGTCAAAAAATTGTAATCATTTCGACACTAAAACATGCACTTTTAATTTTCAACTATAATTAGTAATTGGTCTCACACATGATATGTAGAGACACTTGAAATTCGCGGCGAAAACATATAATTGGAGATGACGGTATATCGCGAAAATGTTTTGTATCAACATAACCTTGAAAATTCTGCAGTTTCTTGCAACATGTATGATTGGCTGATGTACGTCTGACACAACATAGCTGCCTGAAAACCGATAACAGGCATCACATATTACAATAGCGGGATCGTTACGTGAAATATGGCAACAGCGCTACGTACAGGTAAGCTGAACGTACGTTGAAACCAAGCAAACAGTCTAGTTTTCCCGCGATAAACCATCATCTTTACACGTAATGTGTACAAAGTCTCCATTAAATTGCAGTAACTTACTGTAGACTACTATTACTGAATGGTGCAATTTGTGACACGCGTGAACAGTTTCGGAACAAGTCTCAAACGCTCTGGCTTAAGGCCAAGATTCATCATTAATACTACATTTACAATAATTATTTTTTAAGTCCTAAACGAAAGCAAATATTGGAAAAATTGTTTTCCAGTTTTGTTCAATACAGTGTATACTACGTTAACAATTGTTTCAAGACAAAATACACAAATGTTTCAGCTAATTATTATGCAATTAAAGAAATTGTTCATTATTGTACTAATTACCCAAATCTATATAATTTTTTGTTAAGAAAAAAATGTACTACATAGCGAAAATTATTACTAACAAAATATCTGCTCTCGTTTAGGAATAAAAAAATATTTATCTTGAAACAGTACGATTATGGAGTATTTGTATTATGTAGTTCTTACTGGACGTGTTAAAGAAAAACAGTACTTCAAATAAATGATAGCTAGAGATGATGGTAAATTACGTCGCGAAAATTTTTTGTGCCAACATACCCTTGAAAACACTGTAGTTTCTCGCAACATGTATGCTTGGTAGAAATGGTGAAATTTAGCGAATTCAATGACCTGCATGTTAGAATCAAATATCCTATGCACACTCAAGCCCTGTCTATTCGTTCATTGTCTGCTGTTCCACTGAGTAGCAGCTAGTGGACAAATTGTCGGGACTTGAGTATGCATAGGATTGTAGATTCTAACATGCAGGTCATCGAATTTGCAAAATTTCGCCATTTGTAATGATTGGGTTATACACGTCTGACACTCCGTAGCTGTCTGCAGACCAATGACAGGCATAAAATACTACAGGAGCAGAGTTCTTATTGGCTCAGTCAAATAGGGTAACAGCTCCACGTACAAGCGAAAGTCCGGTAATCTTATGGTATTGAACGTGCGTTGAAATCCAGCTAACAGTCAAGTTTTCCCGCGGTAAACCATAATATCTAATGATGGCTTGAAACGATGGGGGAAAATTGACAGTTTGCTGGGTCCCGACGTACGCTCAGCTTATCAAAATATTACTGGCTTTAGCTTAAGCGTGGAGCTGTTACCCTATTTGACTGAGCCAATAAGAATCCCGCTGTTGTAATACTTGATGGCTATTATTGGTCTGCAAACAGCCGCGTTGTGAGACGTATATCATCCGATCATATGTCTTGCGAGAAACTACGGTGTTTTCAAGGGTATGTTGGCACAAAACATTTTTGAGATATACATCATCTCTAGCGACAGCCGGGGACCGCGGTGGCCGAATGGTCAGAACATTCGCCTCCCACCAAGGCGATCCGGGTCCGATTTCCGGCGGGGTCTGCCGCCGAATTTTCGCGCGTGGGAATCGTGCCGGACGATGCCGTTGGTCGGTGGGATTTCTCGAGGATCTCCCGTTTCCTCCGCCCTTTCATTCCTGCGCTGCTCCATACTCACCTCATGTCACCCCTCACCAGCGATGTTAAGCGCTGACCAAAGTCTATCACTCACCTACTAACTAACGATAGCCAATCTCGACACCAAATCTTCAGTGTTGTACACAGAAAGTTGGAGCTTGTTAAATAATAAAAATTTCCCGCGATTTACTAGTGTCTCTATTGATGCTACTCACAAATTAGGCCCACGAATTTTTGGCGAAAAGAATTTTGCACAATTTGCATCTTTGCTTCATAGCCATTGATTGGATGTTTCGTCTTGGGGTTTTAAAGTGAAATAACAGACTATTGGTGTCACAATACCCTTAAGGGCGCGGTCTACCGCAATTTTCATCACCATTATTTTATTTTTTATTTGCACCAGACATTTTTTTCCTTATTTTAGACACAAAATGTTACTAAATTTGGCTCTTACGAAATTTTTTTATCTCTCATAGTTTTCGCGTAATGGCTTGTTAAAGCCATATTTTGCGTGTTTCCGTTTTAACGACCACACTAAAACCAACTGATATACCAAACTAAAAAAAAAATCACAGTGGATAAATACATTTCAGGCTACAATGACATGCTCATAAAAGTAAAGAATAAAAATTATTTGAATTTTAAGAAAATGCTGAAACTCAAAATTAAAATTTAAAAAATTCAATATTTTTTTTTAAATACAAATAATTTTTTTTCTTTAATTTTATGAGCATGTCATTGTAGCCTGAAATGTCTTTATCCACTGTGATTTTTTCGAGTTTGGTTTATTCATTGGTTTTAGTGTGGTCGTTAAAACGGAAACATGCAAAATATGACTTTAACAAGCCATTACGCGAAAACTATGACAGATAAAGAAATTTTATAAGAGTCCAATTTAGTCACATTTTGTGTCTGAAATAAGAAAAAAAAAATGTCTTGTGCAAATACTAAATTAAATAATGGTGGTGAAAATTGCGGTAACCGCGCCCTTAATCTGACTGGTGCAGTCAAATGAGAGACGTGTCTCAACAAACACACACTGCTGCCAACAACCATGAAGTGGAGCTGCCGATGTATACGTTAATGCCATCGAAACACAATTGTGCAAACATCTTTCCTCGACTAACTCGTGGCTACACATAAATAATTATAATTATATATATATATATATATTGAACATTGCACACAAACTCCACGCAGGCATTCACTGCACGCAAAATTACACAGACCACTTGCAATCCCATATATTTAGTGGAATTATCTTTGAAAGAGTTGTGGAATGGAAGTTGATGACCGGATGTAGTTTTTTTTGGCCATACTATATTTCGATGCAGATGTCTAGGAAAACAAAAGAGAACAGGACAAATAAATTTGCAGGGTATGATTTAGTCAACAGGGTAGGTACATAAACAACATAATTCCATAAATGTAATCGTGTCAAATTAAACACGGACAAAATAACATAATAAGGAGGAATAAAAAAAAAAACATCGGTTTATTTCGACTCATGGTTGTGTAGTATTTTTCGTTTCATATTTGATTGTTTGTCTTTATGTTTTATGTCCGTGTCTGGATTATTACTTTTTTTTTTTCGCTTCGTTTCATCGATGTGTCGTATTTTTTGTGGTTAGTATATTGTCTTTTTGCCAAAGCAGTCCTTAAACCTGTGTTTGCCTTTATGGTTGCCGGTTTTTTCTTTATTCTTGTTTTTTTGTTCTTTTTTTTTTTGTCCGTATTTTATTTTACATGATTCCATTTATGGAATATTATGTTGTACGTGTATCCTGTTGACTAAAGCATACCATGCTTATTAATATGTTCTTGTTCACTTTTGTTTTCCTCGGCGGACATCTGCATCGCAATAGGGTGTGTCCAAAAATAACTACACCGAGTCGTGTATAGCGGAATTCCATACATCTTGGCAACACTGCTTGGAGAGAGGGAGACGATTCGCCAGGGAAACTGCGTCGCCCGTGTGGATGCCGGGGGGGTTCTCCTCCAGACGGGAGTTTCTCTTCCCTCGTCCCTTCTGCAGCCTATCCTCCGTGGTTGTCATGGTGACCGGCGGCTGTGCTCCGCTGTCCCTCTCTGCCCCGCGTCTTGAAGGTCACGGCGGGGGTGTGGAGACGCGATCGATACCGTCTGACTCTGGCGGGGGTGTGGTCTTTTACCCCCTTCACCCCGACACACCCCATCTAAACAGAAGAGTGCTCGGCGCGACCGTACACGCCCTATTGCGTCGCCGTCAAGAGTTTCGCGGCTCGTCCTGTGTGTGTGTGTGTATATGGCCGGACACGGGGTAAATTCGGGAGGTCACTGACCTGTAGCCAGGGCTGCCAACTACTGTATTTCGGGATTTAGATCGTAAAATGTCCGTACTCTAAATAAAATTGCCGTAGTTAAATTTTGAAATAAAAAATAAATGTACTCGTCATTAGTGTTTGTTGTTAGGAACCCTGACATTCCCGAAAAATTTTTTCACTCAAACTTGATTCAATGGATTACTTGCACATCTGCAGTTTTGCTTCATTGGCAGTGATTTTTTTTTTTTAACTCTTAGTATCTTGGGGTTTTACCTGCTTATCGCAGACGTGTGATGTCTCAGTAAACGTATTCCGATTAACCCAGTTTAATAACCAACGCCTCTGCACCAACATACGCTGTCAATAGCCATCAAGTAGAGCTGCAGATGTGGATGCAAGGCAATGATGTAAGTTGATGCATATGCATTTTCGCGAAAATTCTGAGTCCCTATTGATTGTATGTTTGGAAGCTGTAAAAAAAAAAATATGCTTTTACATTTTATTTTTTGTTTGTAGGTTATTTTTCAGTTTTATTATTACTCAAAATGTTTGTTGCCAGATGGTTGAGGTGAAAACATAAATTCAGTTAATAGTCCAGGAAAAAAACATAAATACGTAAGAATGTATGAACACGACAATTATATAAGCTCCGTACATCTATTTTTGATCTGAGGAATTCCCTGTACTGTGTGCGGCAATTCCCGTGCGATTGTCAACACTGCTTGAACGCGGGGGACGATTACGGCCTTGTCGCCTTGCGACAGGCAAACCAACGATATGTCGTTTAATTTTATCACACGTACATGGCTGACTGCAATGGCGTAATAAGTGATCGATTATAATAGAACAATATCACAGTTTATCTCATCGTAACACTTCGATCCAAATAGTGCGATGGAAGGCGTTCAATTCAGGCCTCAGTTCCCTCACACACATACACTAACACACACATGCAAACACACATGCACAAACGCGATTTGCCTTCGTAGCTCAATCAGTTAAGGGTGTTGCCTACCTCAGAGCTCTGGCGGCAGCAAAGATATGGTTTTACGTGTTAAATTATATTCGGTGGAGTTGAGTCACTTTTTGTGATATCGCTTCAGGACAAAAGCCATTTACTGATTCTGCGTCGAGAAAATAAATTATGAATAGCCATTTTCGCGTGTTTTTGTGTGAAAAAAAAAATGCTTTTTTTTTGCCCACAATTTTCAGGGTATTGAAAAAAAACTGCCTAAACGATCCATAGCAATGTACGCAGCACCGAGACGAACAAAAAGTCAGTGGTGGCATATATGTAATTTGAACCGTTACTGAGCCAGGTGGAATATCGTTTAATCTGTAAAACCCTATGCTTGCTCCCGCTGTGGCTCTGAGTTAAGGCCTTGTTACAGAGTTTTGCAGTGATTTCTAAAATATTTTTTTTATTGCTACCTAATACATACTCATATCAAAATTTCGCTGCACGGTTTTGACACTCATATGTTATAATTTGTAGCTGAATTTTTTTGTAGAATTATACTGAACGGTTTTTTAGATTTCAATACCCAAAATACCACGTTTTTCGTCGTGAAAATAAGCAAAAATTAAGGAAATTATTTTTTTTTTTGCTGGCGAATGGTACATTATTTTAAAAAACACGTCCACAGTATTGTGCATCGTGTGATTGCACATTGACTCAAATTTTTTTAAAACTTTTGGTTAAAAAATATTTGAGTTATTGGCACCAGTCTGAAAAAAACTCGGGAACGAGCCCTTAAGCTGAGTTCTCAAGTATTCTGTCTAGTAATGCAAGGTCCAATGGATCGAATTCCATTACCACCAAGGACGTTTCAAATGTTCTTAACTAAAAAACAAATGACTACTAAAGAACTTGTTATTGTTTTCCATATGTTGGGCATCATGCATAATTGCTAGAGACCAGTAGTTTTCGCGAAAAGTTTCTTGCACCACTTTGATTCAATGCCTTACGTGCTCTGCTTAGTGGTTATTGGCGCGTGTCTTTGCGTAAACGCGTCACTCATTTAACTGTGGCCATGAGAACAATGTTACTGCGACACCACATGTTTGTGATTAGCGGTTAAAACCCCGAGACGCTGAGAACTAACAACTTCCGATC
Source organism: Medauroidea extradentata (assembly GCA_003012365.1). Classification (NCBI taxonomy): domain Eukaryota; kingdom Metazoa; phylum Arthropoda; class Insecta; order Phasmatodea; family Phasmatidae; genus Medauroidea; species Medauroidea extradentata. The sequence continues at coordinate 9,899 of PNEQ01035227.1, read as the reverse complement.
ATTGATCACGAACTAGAGCTGCAGGTTTGCCCTTAAGGCATTGAACCAAGTAAATACAAAAATATTTTCGTGAAAACTACTAGTGCCTAATCATCACGCTTATCAAATCATGCACATAGCAGCGACGCTAGCAGTAGAAACAAAGAAAATAAAGGCTACGGCAGAGTCACTAGCAATACATAATATAAACAAGATGGCTGAAACTAACGCCCTTAGCAGAAGCAAGTGAATAAAATATGGTCGATAGCAGTGTTGCTAGACACCAGTAACGGAAATAGAATGATCTAGTCAACGACACAGCGTCCCTAGTAGCAGATTGTAGGTACAAAATGATATAATCGCAAAAAAATGTCCAACATAAAATTGCTGCCACAAAACCAAATGCCCTGACATATGCAATTGGAAAATTAAATTCATGTCAAAAAAAAAAAAAAAAAAACAAAATGACCAACAAAACAAAATAGCCGACATAAACAAAACTGCCGATCAAAGGTCAAGGAAAAATCAAGACAAATATAAAAGGCCAAGGTTAGAAACTATATGGTGGAAATTCAAGATGGCCTTAAAAACAAAATGACGGGTCAAAGACAGCCGCCATACAAACCCGCCTTCCTTCTGGATTACCCGGCATCCCCTAGCGGGCTGAAACCCCCAGGGTGTGTGAGCTGTAGTTGCTCTACGCTACTGGACCTCAAGTCCATTTCCAACACCCTGTGTGTCAGGGCTGGAAACTCCGAGCGTTCGCAATGAGCTAATGGGAGCCCCTATGGTGTACCAGGGATCACCCACGGCAGGGTTCCGGGCTGACTTCCAGGAGTCATCGGGTTCCCCAGCTGGTTGTGTACCTACAGGCAGATTGCTTGTCCCCACTGGGACCTGCCTCAGTGGGCTGGTCTTTCGGAGGTGTCAATTCCACAGAAGAGTTATTTCTGGAGCGCAAGAGAGTCGTCTTACTGGCGGGTGAAATCTCAGGTGCATGGTATCTTGTAGGTACTCCAGGAGATCAGCATTAAAGCCCCAACTGCGTGCTGTGCTGATCGTGGGCTGGACTCGGAGTGGCGGTGGTTGAAACACCTGCTTGGGAGTAGGTATAGAGGAATCCTGTGTGTGGAAGATCCGACTTCTCTTGGACTGTCCCGTAAGACCTAATGGAACGGCTGCAATCTCCCTGGAGCGTGTGGGAAGAATATTAAAGGCTTTCAGTGCTCTGACGGAATGTTGGTCTGGTCCGCCTATGGATAGGACTCGACACGACGAGATTTTGTAGAAGTGGGATAGGCTTTGTCAAGGTGGTCCCAGTGGCCAACTCACTATGGACTGTTGGCAGTGTAACCACGTCCACCCACCACGATTGGAAAGAGCGTACCTCTCTCAAGCAAGGGTATTCACCTTCTCTCGTCGGCTATGATATTGTTCCTCCTCTGGTTTACGTACAGGAGGGCAAGTTTGCTATCACTCTGCCGCAGGTGATAGCTGGAAACACGTCATAATGCAGGAAGAAATTTACTGTACGTACATGTGCCTAGAATGAAATTTCAGGAAAATTGTAGTACCAAACATCAACTGACATTGCGTCATACCACAGCCATCTTTGAAAAATTCCTCAGTCTTCAACGTGGCAACCCCGCCAAGAAGGCTCATTTTGTCCTATCCAACGGCAGTGGCTTTCCTTGATTTGTTAGTCTGGTCCTGCATATTATCGAATAAAGCATAAAGTCATTGCCATTGCTAAAGCGACCCTTCATGGCAGGATTGCCACGTCAAAAGCCACTGTATTTTACTAAAGACGGCTATGGCTAGAGCCAAGGAGCATATAAAGAACAGAGTTGGCTCTCCCAGGTTAAGCCTCGCGTCTTATTTTCTGGGCTGTTTTGGCCTTACTAACGATAAAATGTAGCCAACCAGGCAATTGTAAATCGTACAAGGAATCACCTGCTTAATTTATTATTTACTTTTTGAAGTGTTAGCATATAATGCCTAGAAATCACTATTTTATGCTTTCTTCGGTGTATATAATTGCTTATTTCCTTTATTTATAAATATTTCTAGTAAATTATTTTTTCAAAATAATTTTGCTTTGTCCCTACAAATTACCGCCGTTAACAGCGTCATTTAGCCGTTTTAACAATTTCATAATGCATGATTTGAACATTTCTTGGGATATGTTCATGTAGGCCTATATGAAAGTATGTTTACGTAATTTATTTCTACGCATCAAAAGTGGCATGGGTTTGTAAAATAAATCGTAGGAAATGTTTTGGTTAGGGTATTCGTAACAAGGCACTCAACATTTTATTACACACATTATTCGTAATGTAAAGCCATTATTGCACACATAAAAAGCAATCAGTGACACTTTAAAAATATAAAATACTAAAAACTCGCCTTTAAATAACATATTTCATGGCAATTACAACCTAGAAAACACAGTATTTCACTCAACCTACACGTGGTAACGGACAAATATAATAGGACCGTAACGACCAGGCTGATAAACCCAAGGAGCAAAATGTTTTACCGTATTACATGTTTAAACGGGAATTGTTTGCTACCTTATAATCAGTATAATTGAATCTTATATGTGTACAACTAACACAATCGTACACGTGAATTGTGAAAATATTGCCGAAAACGTTTACAATCCATTCAGTTGTATTTTTCGGAGTCATCGCAATGTTGGTAACAAGCAATCCTTAGTGCTAAATAAGGAGATTGTAGGACCTATCTAGTGTCCGGCCCTTGGCTAGAGCAATGATTTTGTGGTGAATAGGGTTTTTGCACCATTTAGCTTCAGTGCTTTCTGTACACATGTGCAGCTCTGCTTCGCGTTCAGTGAATAGAAGTTTTAACTCTCATTTGTCTTGGAGTTCCACTGGCAAATCACAAACGTAGGGAACCTTTTTATGATTGGTGCAATCAAATGAGAGTCGTGCCTGATAAAATACATGCTGCCAATAACCCTGAAGCACAGCTGTCGATGTGCAGGTAAGGCATTGAGACAAAATGGCGCAGAAATCTTATCGCGGCAAACTAGTTGCTTTAGGTATGGCCAAACACGACCATTAACAGCCCGCATAACTGTAAAAAAATGTACTGAAGTTGTGCGAAACGGAGTGCACGAAAGTCAGACGACGTGGCTTCGGAAGTGAAGTTGTTAGCGCTCTTCGGCATGTTTACCCGCTGACGTGAGTTCGCTGTGATAATACGCTTGTTGGCTTCTCCGGGCTTCGTGTGATCCTCGGTTAAGCTCGGGCTTGCAAACTGAAGGGGCACTCTTTGTTTTCGGGCGAGATGACATCCTGTGGAGCGTCACTTCTTCAACAATATCGGTGTTGTAGTCATCTCCGAAGGCGTGCCTCTACTCGGAAATTTTCTTGTCCACATTTAGTGTATTTATTTCTTTTGTTGAAGCTTTTCTCACGCACATTACCTAAAGTATTTCTGGAAATTACAAAAGATGTGTAAATATCTTTTACGAGCTATTTTCTTTCGCAGTTCTCATGAAAAATCAATGTTTATTTATACCTCAGAGTTGCTACGTCCATATTTTTTTCAAGTAAAATTATTTTCGTGTATTTTAGTTTTTTTAGGGGGAAAGGAGGGGGGGGGGTAGCATGAGACACCTGTAGCCTTGCCCCCTTCCTTCCCCTCGTCATGAGGCTGTGGGTTACGTCGTTGCAGACGAAAATCAGATATACAACTGAAGTTCTGCACATCGTCTGTCGGCCAGGGTAGTTTACCAAGTAGTGCCACAATTTTGGAGTTATGTATTGTTTTTCACTTCATAATTCTCGATTTATTTCCGTTTGTGAAAATTTGTCTTCCCCAGAACATAAAACACGTAATAATGGAATCTATTACGTCACAAGCAATTTAATGCTAATTCTGTTGTTACGGCATCTGAAAACATTTAAAGCAATTAATCAGTGTTGACTTTCACAGTAAGACTAATACAGGCATTGCAACAATACTAACTTTCAATATGCCACGCAGTCTTACTATGTGCTTTAACGTAGCCAGAATTGTAATAATGAAACTCGAATCAATTTTATCCCCAAAAATTAATAAGTTTGAGTCAACAGCTTTCCCTCTAAAAGTCCTAGCTTGACACATGAACGGGGTTGTAACATTTCACGTGTATATTTTTTTTTAACACGAACCGCTTAACTTATTCGTATTACGTTTATCTGTATTAAAATAACACACACTTGAAACTACGCTTCTATGATTTAAAAAATTCAGCACGCTTGTTTCAAACCAGATTTTCGGGCCTCTCAAAGAGGCAAAAAACTGTTTTTTTTTTATGTAGTTACTCCGGAAATACCATTTGAATTCATAAAGTGCAGAACGAGATGCGTGTGTTGGCTTTTACTTCATAGTAGGTACCCAATAATAATTATTTTAGGGTCAAGTCCCATAGGTAGGGCAATGACCCGCATGCTAGAATCCAATGTCCTAGCCACGTCTATTTGTTCATTGTCTGCTGTCTGAATGAGTAGCAGGTAATGGACACATGGTAGGGCTTCGATATACACAGGATAACGAATTCCAGCATGTTGGTCGTTGAACTCAAGAAATATTTCTAGCCCTTACCCATCGGAAAAAGACTACAAGGAATCCGTGCGCGCCAGTTTGACGTGCTATGAATCAACGTTGCCAACCCTTCAGCAAAAAATATCCGTACGAAAATGTCATTTGGACCGTATTTTTCGCCCCAGGACCGTACACTACAATTTTTGGTTTTCTACCGAAATTATGCCTTCATTAGCATTATTCTCAATCTCATACAACTTGTAGTAGCTAAATGTTGATGGTATGAATAGAGGCGATATGCTTCTCGTCAAGTGTGGTACTCTGGCTCTCATCGCTTCGCTGTTCTCACGTGTCGAACACGGACCGGTACACACTCATCTTAAAATGTGAAACAGAATCGGAGCCCTGGATCACCGTGTCGGCGTGCAAAGCCCGGAAGCTGCTACATCAGCTCGTCCTAGCAGTGGAAGGCGCTACATAACATGGCCCGATAGGTGTTCATGAGCCTTCTCTCCCCTATTCCCTTTCTATAGGTGGTTCTGGATGAAATGAGCACGTTTGAAATCCTAGTTTCTTTTTTCCTTTCAGATAATTAAAGGTTTCCTGCCACTGTTTAGAAAAAAAACACCCTAAAGAACAATCAAAGTATCTCGTTTGTTTTGTACTACAATTTTAAGAGTGCATGGTATATAATTCAGCACTAAAATCATAAGTTTAGAACTGTGGGTTTCTCGAAGACAATTTGAAAACATTAAAAAACAGCAGTCCCAGACCATAGTGTTTGCCAACTTTATGAGGAAAAATTTTTCTCGAGTAACGTATATCTGAAGAACAATCTCTGACGCCGAAATCTCGTACATTTATTTAATTGCGGTGCAAGAGATGACGCTTAACAAATGCATCAATCTGAGTAAATGTTTGCTCATAAAGTTGGCAAATATAATTATCAATTATTGTTGTTTTGTAGTTATTTCTTTATTGACTTTCAAAAAGTGTAGATCTCAATTGATGAACTCAGTGCTTTATGTATCTACCATGTCCTCTTTAAGGATGTTCAAGTGCGATAAAATCATAATTTTATATTTTTATGAAATATTGTCAGTTTTTAGACGGTACTTGTGAGTATATTTTACTCTTACGAAACAATTTTATCTCTCATAGTTTTCTCATAACGGAGTGTCAAAGTCAAAATTTGCTTGTTACACTGGCATGCAAATAGTGAAAACCAACTGACCTACTTAAACAAAATAATTCACTGTGAACTTACATCCTACGAGCTATGTAATTAAACATTAAAAAACCCACAACGTAATATTTGGAATTAAAAAAAAAATCGCAAAATTACAGAAAAAAAGTTTAGAATTCAGCAATTTTTTAAAATATAAAGACTGTTCGCGGGAGTTTTCAAATGTTTTATCGTGTAGCCCATAACTGTGAATTATTTCACGTACGTAAGTCAATTCATTATTTGCATGGCAGCAGAACATGCAAATTTTGACTTTGACACACCGATATGAGAAAACTATTCGAGCTAAAATTGTTTCGTAGAGGAAACTGCACTCACTAGTATCGTCTACAAAACTAACAATACTTCATATAAAAACAAAATTGTGACTTCAATCGCACTTGAACACTCTTAACGTCTGACATAACAATAAAGATTATTTTTTAATTTTTGTTCTAGACGAGATGGTTTTCAGAAATGCTCATGTTATCGAGAACTACCTATAGGACTAAGTGGTCCACAGTACCAACCCCGCCACTGTCAGACTCCCCAACCCAGTCTAGCAGTCCAGACAAGAGTAAGTGTATATGAGGTGTCGGGTTGCCCATGGCCAGGGGGTACTCATGCGGTAAACACACACATCCAGGGTGTTACATTACACCTCGCGGCCTGGGAACAAGCTGCGATTCGCCCCTCAGCCACCGCATCCTGTACAGCGGCCGTCATAAAGCTGGATTCACAACGCGCGTACGTATACATGTACAAGTAGAAACAACTAGTTTGCATTCACATCTTCGCGTAGCGTGCGTACGTACGTGACAGAGTTGATCAACTTTCTACTTCGTATGTACGTACGCTAAGTGATGGTTGTGAATGCAACTTGCGAAAACGTAAGATTCAATTAAATAATAATTTATACTGAGAAATCAGCTATCTTTTAGTCATAAATAATTTAATTCGCTTCGAAAAGTAACAATCTAGTACGATCATCAGATTGCCGACGTATCGTTAATGGCTAGAGACTGGAAAAATTCACGGGTTGTCTGACCTGTACCACAGACTATATTAGTAATACAGACGTGAAATGACGTGGCGGCTCGTTTGATGAGGGCGAACTCGAATGCTTATTGGCTGCCCGAGGCTGTTGATACTAGCCTCTTGTATGTTTGGTTCCTGCAAGTTACAGCAAATTTCCTATTGGCCGGCTGTCGGTTAGCAATGCAGCTGCCTTACGCTGATTGGCTGTAGGTGTCTGCGCCATCTTGCTGGCCAGGGAAGCCATTTTGTTGGCGTGTGAGACTGAGTTCGCTGTCCTACCAGCTATTTCACTTCTGTATTCCTAAATATTCTGTGCCTGTACACCAGCTTCCAAGAATAACTATGTACACTCAAGCAAGCAACATCTGTTATTACCTGCTGGCTGACACAGGGGTATGGGGCACGTTAAGATATATTTTTATTGTTGGTTCAGAGACTTCCAGGGGATGTTAAATAAGTCAAGGACCAATTGCGAAAGTGACACGAACTTATAGTTGCTGTAATTCTAGCTTGCGCGTAAAAGAAAACGCGAAATTTTCAAGTCCCTATGACAAAACCATTTCCGCGCATGTCTAGATTAAAATATGTTATAGTGAATCCGATCTCTAATATTTAAGGCCGTTCAAGTGTGAAATTAATAATTTAATTTGAGTACGAAATTATGTCTGTTTTGTAGACGTCACTTGATACTGTATTTTCCTCTTATGGAATTTTTTTTAGCATGCACAGTATTCAAATAACATCATGTCAGAGTCAAAATACGTATGTATGACTTCGGGCGCATACGACTAAGGAAAACTATCAGACTTACTGAAATGGAATAATTTACTCTTAGGGTTATATGTCGCGGCCTAATGGACAAACGTTATTAAAACATTTTTCAAATACTGGTGAAAATAATGTTTTTAATGTCGGAAATTAGCTACATCTTAGGTGCACTAAAAACGAATACCGTTTTATTTCATTCAAACATTTTGCTTCTGAGCAACAGCAACAGGTACACTTTAATCTTATTTGTAGAGATGGTGAAATTTCGCGAATTCAATGACCTGCATGTTAGAATGAAATATCCTAACTATACTCAAGCCCTGTCTATTCGTTCATTGTATGTTGTTCCACTGAGTAGCAGCTAGTGGACAAATGGTCGGGACTTGAGTATGCATAGGATATTTGATTCTAACATGCAGGTCATTGAATTCGCGAAATTTCACCATCTACACTTATTTGTAACCACATCGACTCACATTGTCATGGTAATTTTGGTTTCACAGGTCAGGTTACTTTTATTTTACTATTTTTATCTATTGCACATAATTAGTGCTCCAATACTGGGCATCTTGATCTTTAGTCTTGTTTTATAACGTTATTTGATCTAAATGTTATTGTTATTTTTCAGTTTTTCGTTGAAACGTGTTACCTTAGTATTTGTAATGTATCTACTCTTATGTTGTTTAAATATCGACATAAATTAACACGTTAGTTTCTGTTTCACATACTATATCGCTAGTTAATTTTTACTTTTAATTATTGTATTGACTTGGATCTAAGTTTAAAATTTCATAAAATAATTGGAAATTGTAGACAGTTTTTTGGCCCATTATAAGACAAGATGACATCGCTTTAGCTGCGCCATTAATAAAGTATTATTATTATTATTATTACACTCCACAGCCAATAGCGTACTAAGTGGCAAGACGCGAATTCTCAGGCTACACTTCGACCATTGCAACACGATTGCCACATGCTCAAAACGAATAGTTAAGACACACTGGAAAATCGCGAATATATTTATCTTAAGTCAACATAGTCCTCAACAAATTGTAGTATACTATCTTGTTATTACTGGAAGAGGGAATTTGTGACGTGTGACCATTTTTGGGACAAATCACACTCGTTCTGTGTTGAAAATGTATTGCTAGAGACCTGAAAAATTCGCGTTTTCTTTTGGCCCCAAGCTATAATTCCAGCAACGGTAAGTTCGTGCCATTTTCGCAACTGGCCCGTGACTTATTTGACACTTCCTGGAAGCCGCTTAGCCAATAGCACAGAAGCAACTAAATGCAGGCCCATATCACTGCGTCATCGAGCAGCTAATGGGCAGCTATTGTTTACTTGAATACGCAGATGTTCTTGGAGGCTAGCCTACAGGTAAGTGAACCCGCGAATTTTTCCCGTCTCTATGTGTAGCTAGAGCCAGTGATTTTTGGTGAAAAGAATTCTGCAACAACTTATTTCAATGCCTTACGTGCACACCTGCAACTCTGGTCTATAGTTATTAGCAGAATATAATAGGGTAGATGCGTGGCTCATTTGACTGCACCAACCAGAACTATGTTACCGCGACACCACACGTCCGTGATTTGTAGATAGGACCCCGAGACGCCGAGAGTTAAAAACTTCCAATCAAGGTGTTCACATAAGGCATTGGAACAAATTGTTGCAGAATTCTTTTCACCAAAAATTCACTGGCTCTATGTATAGCTCTAATTGGGCCTGCTGCAAGAGAGGTACAGTGCTTCAAATAAACAATAGATGGAAACACAGGAAAATCGGAAAAATAATCGAGGTCAAGATAGTTTCCAGTAAACGCTAACATCTTTATCCTTATTTTATTGTATGGTGGATTTGTGACATGTGTGTACAACTTTGGGACAAATTACAGGTCAAATCACAGACTTGCTGTGTTAAAGCTGTGCAGTTATAACTGGGCCTATAGAACAGAGAATCAGTTCTTCAAAATAAACGGCAGCCAATATCGACAAAAAACCTTCAGTGTTATGCACAGCGCTTTGGAGTCTAGCAAACTGTCAAATTTTCCTACGATTCTCCCAGTGTGTCTGACGATAGCCTAGAAGTAGGAAGTGGTAAGAACGAGACAGAACGCGCGCCACACTTCACCCTAGCCTCTAAAGCCGGCCTCACACGATGCCCAATTTCATAGCAGTTTCTATGCCCATTTTCTGGTAGCATTTCTGCTTCCGTCTGAGTGCAGTTCCAGCACCTCCACAAGGGGTTTGGTTCTGGGCATGGCAGATTTTGTACCCGAAACGTTACCCAAAAACGTAATAGAACATGTCCTATTTTTCGGGAGTTCATATTACCC